>PYWC01000100.1:366326-393681 GCA_003182015.1 Tuber magnatum
GGGGATAGACACACTCGTCCTTTCTCTAGTTACCCAGCCTAGCTGTGTATTGGCCCTTCATAGGTCCCTAAGTACGCTGACACCAACCTTGGGCGTAGCCATGTACCTAAATACTTGTGTCCACTAAGTCTGCTCATCACGGAGCCCGGCCCATCGGGTCTCCGTAGGTCAAGTACTGACTTGCCTGCCGGTTCCTACCAGTTCGCCTCCGGGCTACCTGTATGGGTGCAGGTTCCGGCTACCATAGCCCCTGTATGCTGGGTCGTTACAGTATGACAAAAGGTACACATACGAATAAGCGACACCCCAGCAATCACCTTCCTGGGGCAGGTCCACACTATACCAAGTTATTAGGGCCGAGGATAAGTGACCACGACAATGAGATGCGCTTTGAAGTCACGGATATGCCCAACACCAAGGTGAATTGGTACCTACCCATGTCCTGGTTGAGAGACCATAACCCCGACACAGATTGGAAGACAGGATGACTAACCTGGCGCTCAGATTTATACAGGGCTAACCACCTGGCAGAGCAGGAGCGGTTAGTGTTCATGACCAATGAAGAGTTACTAGCTGAAGACCCTGGGAATGTGTACCCACTGGGAATTGTGCAATTCTCCGATAAGGAAGGTGCCGACATTACGGTTCAGCTACTCCATGCGTATACAGACTGTGGGGATAGCTTCAGTCAAGAATGGATTGAGGCACTACCGGAGCACTCGTAGGATGTCCCTACAATCAAGTTGCAACCCAGAACTCAACCTCCGTTTGGGCCTATCTATCCATTTTCAGAAAAGGAGCTTAAGGCACTATGGGGATATCTCAACGACATGCTGCGAACGGGAAAGCTATGGCGATCCAGTTCCTCAGCAGCAGCCCCTATCCTCTTCATGCCAAAACCAGATACTGCATTAAGACTGGTAACAGATTACCGGATGCGGAACCAAATCACAGTGAAGACCAAGTATTCCCTACCATTCATAAAGGAACTGCGCGATAGGTGAGGAAAAGCCGATGTGTTCACCAAGTTGGACTAGAAGAACGGCTGCTACCTTGTGAGGATGGCAGAAGGTGAGGAATAGAAGACGGCCTTCCAGTGCAGATATTGACTGTATGAATACACGGTCGTGCTGTTTGGCTTGTGTAATGCCGCGGCAACCTTTCAAAGCATGATAAATGAGGTCTTTCGGGATCTTATGGATGAAGGAGTCATCGCGTACATGGATGGTATCCTGATCTACTCTGAAAGTATGGAAGAGCACGTGGCGATGGTGAAACGGATGATGGAGAAATTGCAGAAAACCAGACTATGTGTAAGCATGAAGAAGTCCAGTTTCCACTAATGCGAGGTTGAATTGCGCGGATACAAGATCTCCGATATGGGGATCCCTATATTGTCAGAGAAGGTGCAGACAATCAGGGATTGGGTACCTCCAACATGCATCGTCGACATTGAAAGCTTTATGGGCTTTGCCAACTTCTATCGTTGGTTCATAGAAGGTTTCAGCAAGATAGCGAAACCTCTGATGGACTTGACACAGAAGGATGTATGATGGGAATAAATACCTGCCTGTGCGCAGGCCTTCAACCATTTGAAGTAAGCGTTCACATCCAAACCTATCCTAACATATTTTTACCCTGAATGGTCAACCCGGGCTGGAAACCGGCGCTAGTGACTTTGCATTAGGGGCCGCCCTCTCCCAGGTTCGTGAAGTTGCGAGATGCCATTCAGTGGCCTACCATAGTGGGAAGTTTCACCCAGCGGAGATTAATGATGACGTCCATGACAAGAAAATGATGGCCCTCATGGCGGCGTTCAAGGAATTGGATCATTTGCTATGCTTGGTAACGGACCAGTTGGTGATCTATAGGGATCATAAGAATTTGGAGTACTGCAATAGTACCAAGGTGTTTAACCGCAGGGAGCGTCGCTTGGCTGAGTTCCTACAAGCGTTTAACTTCAAGCTGGTTTATCACGAAGCACGGTTGAATGAGAAGGGAGATGCTTTGTCGCAGCGTAGGGACTACCGGCCTGAAGGGGGGAGTGATTTTCTTCCACAGTCGATCTTTCGCCCCGGCCAGTGGGTTGGGAGGCAGGAACGGGACATCTGGTGACCACAAGTGTTGCAGGAGTGCCAGGGATTTCGGCTCCAGTCGTCCTTTTTGGATCAAGTGCGGGTAGCGATAACGGAAGGTCAGGAATACTTGAGGATCCTGAAGGCAACGGCTGCCAGGGACAAAGAGCTCGACTGACATTGCATGACAGAAAAGGGTTTACTCCTGTACCAGAACAGGTGGTATGTTCCCCAGGGTCAGAAGCTAAAGCAGACAATCATGAAGGCAGAACATGACTCTCGACTTGCGCGATACTGCGGGACTTACAACACCATTGGCAGGGTTAGGGCTACCCTCTACTGGCCTAAGATGGATGAGCACATCACTGACTACGTGTGCACATACGATGCGTGCCAAAGAAATAAGTCCATCGGGCATAAGAAGTTCGCGCTACTGGAACCTATTGATGTTCCTATATGGTCATGGACAGCGATTTCAATAAACTTCAGTGTAGCACTGCCAGAGTCCGAAGGGTATACCAAGATCTGGGTCATAGTAGACAGATTCTCGAAAATGGCCTATTTCATACCCCAGACTCCGGAGGTACCTATAAAGGACCTTGCCTTGATATTCCTGAAGGAGGTTTGGCGCCTTCACGGTCTCCTAGAGTCAATCATCACCGATCAAGATACGCGATTCACCTCCAAGTTCTGGATGAGTCTGATGCACTTGTTGCAAGTGAATCTAAACGTTTCGACCGCATTCCAATCTGAGATCGATGGGCGAACCGCGAGGGTTAATCAGACACTGGAGCAGTACTTGCGTAGTTACTGTTCCTACAAACAAGATGATTGGGTTTCATTATTACCCCTTGCTGAGTATGCGTACAACACCTGGACATCACAATACTCCAGGTTGTCACCATTTGAGATCTACTCTGGGTTTAACCCAAGGACAAACTGGTTGGGTGTCATGTCTGATGCTGAAGGAATACACCCTAGCAGTGAGCTCTTGGTCAAAGAAGAGGAGAGAACCTGGGAAGAGATGCGAGAAATGATTCAACGGGCACAGGAAAGGTAACGGAAATGGCACAACCGGAAAAGGTTGCCATCCCGCGACTATGTTACCTGAGAGGAGGTAACCGCTGGGCGAGCAAAGAAAGGGGACCAAGTGGTGTTAAACTGAAAGACCATCCGTACCAAGCATCCGATGGAGAAGCTGGACCGCCGGATGTTTGGCCCTTTTGAGGTCAAACCTCGCATGGGTAACTGAGCCTACAAACCCCTACTACCTACCAGATGGGGCATCCACCCGGTTTTCAATGTCACGTTGCTCGTGCCCAATCGTGAGGATCCGGCAGGAGGTAGGGTCAAGGAAGTCCGTACCCCAGAACTGGTAGACAACAAGACCAGGTACGTCATGGCAGCTGTTGTGGACAGCCGATGGTACGGAGCAGCGCAGGCGAAGTTTCCATCGCGGTTCGTCCAGTACCTGGTTTCATGGGAAGGCTAAGGGGTTGAGGAGACTTCATGGGAGCCCTATGAGATGCTAGAAGGGACAGGATTATAGGCCATTCTGCGTTTCCACCAAAGATATCCGTCCAAGGCCAGAGACCATGTGGTTTTATGGGAATCGAGTTCTGGAAATAAGAGAGGATGCTAACGGTCCTGCACGGACCCTAGAGAAGGGGGGAGTGATATAATGACCCAGCATACATGAGCTATGGCAGACGGAACCTATACCCATACAGGTAGCTATGAGGCGAACTGGTAGGAACCGGCAGGCGAGTAAGTACTTGACCTATGGAGACCCGATGGCCCAGGCGCCGAGAATGAACTAAAGTGGCTGGTCAGGGACGTAGGTGCCTGGATACACCCGCGAGTGTTGTCATCGTACTTAGGGACCTCTGAAGGGGCAGTTGCTGAGCAAGGCCCGGTAACTGGAGAAAGGGTAACAGGGAAAAGTTATCTTGTCCGCTGGACAAGGTTACCCTACCTTGAAATACGAAGTCCCGGGGGGAGTTAGGGAACATTGACTGCAATGATTGTCATACGAAGCCATGCATGATCCTGGTATCGGGGGTTCTGGGGGATGCTATTGGGCGAGCTACGCAGCTGCGATGAAACTGTAATTTGGAGACATTATTTCTATCATACCCCTCCGGCCCCGCATTGAGGCCCGGATGTTATCGGACAACGGTTGTGTGGTTGGGTGCAGTCTAGGAAAGGGGAATCTTTGCAGACCTGCTTGCAACACCGTATACGTCGCTGCCGTCCGGGCGACTGGAAGCTGTTCCCAGGATATACAAGGGGGCATAGGGTGGAAGGTCGAGTACCTCCTCCAAGTTGTTCAGAGGACAACGGAGCAAAGCTGAGGGAGTTAACCGGTGTTAACTGTGGGGGTCCTGAAGGTAGTCCCCGGTGGTGCCAGGGTGACTGGGAGAGCTTTACACCTACCGAGCCCAAAGCTGCTCACAACACTATAGGCTCTGAAAGGGAAGTGCAGGAAGACTAAAAGCATGATTCCTACCACCGGTAAGGTAGATCCGAGGACGTGGTCATGGGTAGCGCCCATTGTATCACTCCCTGACTACTGTGGCCTGCGGAAGATACCGGAAGCCCGAGACCTATAAATAGTAAATAGATAAACAACTCACGGCAGCCTCTGGAGTCAAGTAGAGACCAATGCATATGGAAAGGGTGTCATAGATAGTCTAGTGCATGAGGTGTCTGGACTGTTAGCCACAGGGAAGACACTGATGGGGACAAGTTTTCACTGTGGTGGGCAAAATGGAAATGCACTGCAGAAACGATAACCTTGTAAGGTGAATGCCAACTAGAGTGTGTCGACACATGCCTGCCTGAAGGGTGTGCCAGGAGACGTGTCAGACCACCCTTAGTGGAGAAGGATGTGATCGAATGGTTGGAGTAAACTGATGGGGGAGTTTCTGGTATTAGATAAAACTACCTGAAAGTCTATGCGGGAACTCTTCTACTCCCACAATCAATCCTCTCAAGACCTTAATTGAGTGAAGCGTCAGGCTGAACGATATTAAGTTTTAAGGTTTACTTTACTCTTATATTGATGTGAACTTTTGGCGATAAGTTTGAAGTTGTTCGGTGCGGTCGCAACCTTGGGATCCATCTTCCCAGGGCTGCTCCTGTTCCACCTAACCCCTTTCATATTCGTATCCGCACTCTTCACTTACTTTCCCTGTGGTTCCATTATGTGGAACCTCCCCTAATCTACTCCTTCTACTACCAGGCAACTGTCCAACTCAAGATACTATATATACAACCAAAAACCAATTGATATCATACCCCTGTCAGGTGGCCATGACACTAGCTCCTCGCTGATGCACTGATATCCCCTGAGTCACATGCCTACAATTCAGGGACCAGGCGCACCCGATTTGAATCGCGGTAATGGAATACACCCATCACTTGTAGTCTATTTACAGCTTTTGCTGGTTCCACAGTGGCTTCCTCATAACCTCTCCCTTGCACTACATATCGCATGTGGCCCCAAACCATCTTAGCATACTCTATCCATTCTAATCACCATTCCTCCTCACCACCGACTTCAACCAGTGGCAGGGGTAGCAGCCCTTATCCTAGCAGGCTATTGTAGTTGGCCAGTTCATGGAGTGAAACATGAAAAACATCATATATCTACCTCACAGCAGGGAGATTGAGGCAGTAGGCATGCATACTCATATAAGGGGTTGTTGGATAGGGCCACAATGCTTATTGTCTAGTTTTTCGGAGGGTTGATGGGTCTGGTTCTTCTTAGCATTGAGCTAAACCAGGTTGCCAACCCAGATGCAGGGACCTAGCAGCCATACTCAATCAGCATACTCTGGTTGGTAGTTCTGGGCATATAGGATCTGGAATTGAGGTGGACATGGATGTCACCTACTTGTTGCAAGCGCTCTCTGGCCTTAGGCTCCTTGAACAATCCTGTGGTATTATCTAAGAAGCGTCTTCAGGGGTTGCAAACATGCTGAGCAAGAAAGGAGAAGAGACCTCTGGACCCAGAGAGGTCATTAGTGGTGTTGAACTTGGCTATAGGTAGCCACAGTGACTGGCTGTCCTGGTGGTAATTGGCATAGGCCTGTTGGTAACACTCTGTGATGGTGTTCACTCATTTCGTCAGGCTGACAGTTTGTAGTAGGGATGAAGTTGAAAGCTTCCTGGACACCTGTAGGCAATCACAGACTTTTCCCACGAACTGCAAGTTGAACCGCATACCCCGGTCCGCAGTGAAAGTGGTGGTGAGACTATGGTCTTTTGGTATATAATGGAGGTACAATTTGGCCAATGCCGCTGCATCAATAGTTGTACAGCACCTGATGAAGTCACACATTTCAGTTAACCTGTTGACCACAATCAGGATAGTTTCCTATCCCTGACTTCAAGGGAACCCATTGATGAAATCTGCAGATATAGGTCCACAGAGCTCGCCAGAAAATAGGAGGAGCCATAGTATACTAAAGGGGACGGGATGCGAAGTGTAAACTTGTTGGCAAAGGAGGCACTTTTTCACAAAGCAGCCAATATCCTGCTACATACCTGGCAAGGACGAGCGATAGGACACTAATTCAGGGGTCTTGGCCATTCTAGGATGTCCTGCAGTGTGATGGTCATGTGCTTCTTAAATTTGTTGCAACACTAGGGCTTTATAGAGGGGGACCTATATGGGTTATGAAATGGTAGTGAGTACACATCTCTCTGCGACTGACCTAGCGAGATGAGATGGGAGTGGCAGTCTCCTGGGTCCAAGGCTTTAAGAATCTGTTTCTGGACCGGGTCAGCATCACATACCTCTTGCTAAAGATCTTTCCAGAAAGACACTCCCGTGGGGAGCATAATGTTTTTCACCAAAACCCGTAGTGTAGAGTTTCAACACCAGCTGTGTCTAATGTTCTGTTCCCTGCTCATCGTCTTTGTCTGTTGGTCCTTGCATCCGAATCAAGACATAGACTTTTCCATTGAACCTTGCTGGCCAGTACTTGATATCGTGCTCGAATTATATAAGCAATTGTAACCACCGCGCCTGTCCACTGTTCAAGACGCATTTGGTGGTAGCATGTGTCTGGTCCAAACAGGTAGTCAGGATTGTGACTGTATACCTGATACGATAACATCACTGCACATTAAAATGGTTGACACCCGCTATTAGCTCCTTGTTGTAGATATTGTAATTTTATTTCACTGCAGTGTACTTCTGAGAGTAGAATCCTACAGCTTGGAGTACCCCTCTCTCATCCTGCTGCAATATAACATCTTCAGGTACACAGTCTGGGGCCTCTATTGTGCTCATCACATTCTTTAGGAAGTTGAAATAGGCTAGGACAGGAGCAGTGGTAAATCCTGCCTTGAGTTGCTCAAGGGACCAGTGACTGTCAGAGGTTCAGACAAAGGGTGAATTCTCATTGGTCAGTGCTACGAGAGGTTGGGCAATACAGTAATAGATGTTGATAAATCAACTGTAGGGGTTGCTAAAGGCTAAGCAAGTATCTACATCCTACACACATTCTGGTATAGGCCATGGGTTAACAGTTTCCACCTTGGCATTGTCCATGCGTATCTCTTGGGTAGTAATGATGAACTCAAGGTACTTGGACTAGCTTCGATGAAACTCGCACTTCCGGGACTTAACCTCTAAGATGTCATTGGACAGGGCTTTGGGAACCTAGCAGACATGTTCAGTATGGACTTCTTTGCTTTCACTATAGATATGGATATTGTGGTCTTAGGCAGTGACGCTGTGGTCCAGACCAGGGTGCACGGCCTCGTTGGTGTGTACTTGAATGGTGGCGGGTACACTGGTATGGCCAAATGGCATAACCTTAGAGTTCTACATGCAGTATCAAGTGGGAAAGGAAATTTTACACTCCTCCCCTTTATTCCTCCATCTTAGGTTGTATGCTCCGCAAATACCCAGTTTGGTAAACAACCCGGTCTCGGAGATTTGTACAAATGTTTACATCTGAGGAGCTGGTGGTTTTCCTGTCTTTAACTATATCCTTGTTTAGTGCCTAATAGTCTATGTCAAATCGCAAGAAGCCAACCTTCTTTTTGATGAACAGGATAAGCAAAACAGCAGTGGAGGTGCAGCATTGGAAGATGTCCTTCATAGGATTTTTGTCAGGTCCACCATGGACGGGCTGAAGCTGTGAGGGGTACGGGTTGTATAGGGGCACAAAAGGGAGTTTAAGGTCTAGCCCGAGTGGAGTAGTGTGGTCATCTGGTCTGTTGGGAGGTAACTGGTTCTGTTTATTCTGCAGGAATAGGGGTATGAAGTTATGATATTCCAGCGCGATGAGGTCTCTGATTTCCTCTTCCTGGCGTACATTGAGCTCTTAGGCCTGCTTTCTAGCATAGGCTTCTTTACAAAATGTAGGATACCTTCTGCAACTCTTTAGATACCCATCATATTGGAGGTACAGTTTATGAGACTGCAATTGTGTTCGAAAATGATAGTGTTGCAAGCAAAGACAATTATTACGGTGTGTTGTTTGAACTAAGGGCTACCACCATGTCAAGGGGTATCCAACTGGTTTGGTGATGAAGGCCAGTGGTTATTCTGGGTACTGATTGATCTTTAACTCAATTGGAGTCAGGGAGGTGATTGCACAATTGCAGCTTGGTCGTCCCTTGATAATGGCCAGTTGAATGGTTGGTTTTAGTTGGGACAAGGGGAGGTGATGGCAGTGGCCAAAGTCTTTATCTGTAAAGGGGGCACCCCGAGAAAGATAGATCTCAAGATTGCGATAGTACCAAATAACTTCAAACTTAGCCCCAAGAGTGTATGCACATGTCATAGTGAAGTAAACAGCAAAACTTAATATGGTTAAACCTGACCCTTCACAAAGTTAAGGTCTTGTGGGAATTGATTGTGGAATTAGTAAAGCTCCCAGATACAGTTGAAATTACTTTCATCTTATGCCAGAAACTCCCCCATCAGTTTACTCCGACCATTCGAGGACACACTTCTGCGCTAAGGGTGGTCTGACACATCTCCTGGCACACCGTTCAGGCATGCATGTATTGACAGACTTTACCTGGCGTTCACTTCATGCGGTTATCACTTCAGGGGCACATCTCTATTTTGCTCACTTGAGTAAAAGCCCCTTCGGATCGGTGCCTTGCTAGTGCAAAAGAGTCAAGACACCTGATGAACTGGACCATATATGATGTCCTTACCATATCGATTGATCTCTAAAGGACCCTGGAAGCTATAGTGAGTGGTTTCTCTATCCACTATTTATGATTCTCAGGCTTCCAGTGTTGTCCACATGATACAGTGGTCCCAGAGTCGTCCAAGAGGCACTACCAATGACCACCATCTCGGATCCACCTTACCTTTCCTAGGAATCATGCTTTTAGTGTCCCTGCACCTCCCTTAAAGAGCTGATAGCGATGGGGACTGTTTCGGGCTTGGTAGGTCTAAACACTGTCCGGTCACCCCACTACCACTCAGCACTACCTTTAGAACCCCCATGGTTAACCCCGCTGAACCCAGTCGGTTTTGGTCTATTTTACTGCGCACAACCTGCAGGAGGTACTCCACCTTCGACGCTATACTGTCTTGCACAATGTGCGCACAGCCTATGGTTTTCTGGACACTAGTGATGTATATGGTATCCAAGCAGGTCTCCAAAGGTTCCTTTATGCTGCACTACGCATAGTGATACAACCGTTTACCCATTACATCCGGGCCACAAGGCGGGGCCCGAGGGGCGTAATGGAAATAATGTCTCGAATTTATGGCTTGTGTAGAGCTACACAGCTTGCTCAACAGCATCTCCCGGAATCCCAAAGTCTGGGATTATGCGTCACTTCACATGACAACCATTCCGGTCCTATTGTCCAAACTCCTCACAGGACTTCGTGTTGATAGGTAGAGTGACTCCGGACTTTAGACAGGGTAACACAAGCCCCATGGCAGGGCAACCTAATCCTGAGGGTAGGGTAAGCATCTCCATAGGACAGCATGACTTTACACTATTACGCGGTCTATTCCATCGCCTGGGATAGACACCTTTTACCTTTCTCCAGTCACTTGCCTTGGGAGAGCAAACTCCTCTTCGGAGGTCCTGAAGTACACGGACATCGCTCCTGGATGTAGCCAAGTACCCAAGTACCTTGCCAACCATTTCTATTGATATCGGAGCTCCGGCTATCAGGTCTCCAGGGACAAGTACTTACCTGCCCACCAGTACCTAACAGTCCGCCTCATGGCTGTCGGTACAGGTGTAGGTTCAGGCTGCTATTGCTCATGCATACTGGCTGATTACACCGCTCCCCTCTCCTCCACAGTCCGTCCTGGACTTTCCGTCTCAGCTCTTATTCCCACAAGTCTATTCCCATTAGACATTATAGTTCTCTGGCTTGGACAGACACATTTTGTCGAAATCTGGAATGGCTTGAAAGCTTGTCCCTTCTAGCTCCTGATAGCGCTCCCCTGATTTTTGCACACCTCTATAGCCTGCTTGTAAAACCAGGCACTGGATGAAAGGTAATGGTGATGTTGCTTTTTCTCTACTATACGATCAGGTGTCAATTACAGCTTGTATAGTATTGTAACGACCCACCATACATGTACTATGGCCCCCAGAACCTTCACCCATACAGGCAGCCAGGACGGGAACTGGGAGAAACTGGCAGGCAGGTAAGTACTTGACCTACGGAGACCCAATAGCCCACACCTCGAGATGAACAGAACTAGCTGGCAGGGTACTTAGGTACTGGGCTACACCCGTGTGTGGTGTCTGCATACGCGGGGACCTGTTAAGAGATAGTTTCGCAGCTACGACTGGTAACTGGAGAAAGGTCCGCAGTGTGTACCTCCAGGGACACAAAAGACAGGGTAACAGGGGAAAGTCATCCTGTCCACCAGATAAGGTTACCCTGCCCTCAGGATCAGGTTAACCTGCCATGAGGCTCGTGTTGCCCAGTTCAAAGTCCTCAGTATCCCTACCTTTAGATACTAAGCCCCTCAGGCGGTTTGGCAAAGATGCCCATGGTGTTTGTCATATGAAGCGATGCATAACACTGGAGTCCGAAGTTCCAGGAGGTGGTATTGGGTGTGCTAAGCAGCTCTCAGGAAGCTGTAAATTGGCGAGACTATTCCCAACATACCCCTCCAGCTCTGCCTTGAGGCCCGGACATCATGGGCAAACAGTTCTGTACTTGTGTGCAGTCTAGCCAAGAGGACACTTTGGAAACCTGCTTGCAAGACTATATGCATCCCTGCTGTCCGGTTGATCCTAGGCTCTTTGTGGAGTATATAAGGGGGCATAGGGGGAAAAGGGAGAGTGCCTCCTACCAATTGTGCTGCGTAAAACGGACCAAAGGTGATGGAGCTAACAGGGGTTAACCGTACAGGTCCTGAATGTAGTCCCGAGTGTTGCCGCGGCAAGGAGGAGAGTTTTACACCTCCCAACCACGATAGTGTTCCCAATGCTAGAGGCTCGGTAAATGAAGTGCAGAGCCCCTAAAAGCACGATGCCTACCACCGGTAAGGTGGATCTGAGGTAGTGGTCATTGGTACTGCCCATTGGATGACCCCTAGACCACCGTGTTTTAAGAAAGACACCGCAAGCACAACATCCGTAATTCGTAGATAGGTAAACCACTACTAGCAGCTTTATGGGTCTTGTAGAGGTCAATCAATATGGGAAGGGTGTCACATATAATGCAGTCCATCAGGCGTCTTGACTCTTAGCCACCGGCAAGACACCGATGCGAACAAGTTTCCACTCTGGTTGGGAAACCAGATATGTGCCCAGAAATGATAACCGGATCACGTGAATGCCCTCTAAACTGTGTCGACACATGCATGCCCAAAGGGTGTGCCAGGAGATATATCAGACCATGCTTAGCTTAGAATGGTTTGGTTGGATAGTTGAAGTAAACTGATGGTGGAGTTTCTGGTAAAAGATAAGACTATGTGACGTCTATGCCAGAACTTTCCTACTTCAACAATCAATTGTCTCCCGACCTTAATTGAGTGAAGCATCAGACTTAATAAGATTGAGTTTTACTGTTTACTTTATGCTTACATCAGTGCAAACCTTTGGTGATAAGATTGAAGTTGTTCCGTGCAGTCGCAACCTTGGGATCCATCTTCCTAGAGGTACCCCCATTACAGTATATCATTAAGAGTCCTCCTCGCTTAACCCCTTCTCCTGATTAATTGTTTTCCGACCTGTAGCACCAACCTTGCATGAATACAAGTAACCTTGTCTACAACAAGTATTCCATGGTGGAAAGTGCAATGCCTAGTAGCGAACTTTGAATCCAAATGGAATCGAACTAGGTTTCGGACCCGGACGTTGACAAGAACATGGCCAACACGTTTCCTGCATTGGCTTTCACAGATACTGCCGGAATTGAATGGGAGGGTCACCAGTTGCTCTCACAGGCCACCCCATTCAGTTACCTGATGAACGCATTGGCCTTATGATTACAGACCCTCACGCTGCGGCCCTTTCATTTTTCCAGATTCCGCCCTTGTCCACAACATGAGCCCTCCACAGGTGTGGGGTATCCTCTTGGACCAATTCCGGCACCGGTTCCTCAAACCTTACATCTTCCACCAATTAGCTAAGGCAGTCGACGAGGTTAAGCGAGGGATGAGAAAGTAGAGGAACCAGCAACGGCAGGTGTTCTGCAGACAGATTGCTACGGCAGAGGTATAGTGGATGAAAGTTTGGCCGCAGGTATACCTGTAGATGCTGAAGGACCAGAAGGCATTGAAAGATCATATGGCGGGATTGGAAAAGGCCTTGGAAGAATGGTATAGTTTTGATGCTGAGAATGATGTGCAGATGATAAAGGCTGTGCCCCCACTTCTACTGGTCCATACCAAATCTGCGGATTTTGGGATGGAATTGGCCATGTGAGCCAGAGAGGAACAATAGAGGGCCTGGCTAAGGCCAGTGGGTATAGGGATAATGGAAAGCCTCAAGCGCGAAGGCTACAGCTACGCCTGGTCCTTCACAAGAGCATCGACGGGCTCCCTGTCCATCCCCTCCACCGTCGCCTGCACTCGTTTAGGAAGTCCACTGCTTGGACCAACGGATACACGTTGTGTCAAGAAAAGGAGGTTGAAGCCAAAGCGTATTATGGCACCAGATACAGCAGACCGTATTCCTCATCCAACCCCTGCTCCTATCATTTCTCCCAGAACACCTGCAGTTGCAACCATGATATGTCCCCTTGCCGCCCCAAGACCCACACCTCTGCAAGTCCCGTTGTCTATCTCTGACCCCTCTCCTACTGCAATGTTCCCAACAGCAGTAACAATTACCCCTGGGTTCTGGCCACTGCGAGCGGCATTACCTGGACCTTTGGAACAGGTATCGCACCCACAAGAGGGAGCACCAGAGGCTCCATCATGGAGAACTTCAATCCCCAGATAACGGACACCTGCCCACTCTGTTCCCTGGGCACCACTGGTTCCCTGTGCCCACTCCAAAGCAACCGTCTCCTCTATTCTCACCACGATTGCAAGCAGGGACTCGGACAGCCAAGACAAGTTCTGCCTGTTGCGCTGCAAAATGGAAGATACCAGCCTGGGGTGGATTCGTGAACTACCCATATCAGTGCAGGAAGGGACCACGGACCCCAGTGAACCTCAGAAGAAGGTAGAAGGAAGGAGATCGATGACCACCATGTGGGTATTGTGGGTCCTGGAGGCCTGCTGGCCGCCAATGCAACCCCTGAGTTGTCCAGAGCTGCAGGCATTTCTGCAATTAACTAAGGCGGCTCCTAACCCAACTTCTGAGAGTGGGCGATGTGCACTTCCACCACCGGGATCAGTACCATCAGGGGCTAACCCCCCCAAGGATACGAATCAGGACACCATGGAGTAATGGTTTGATGTGTATGATAAACCACAGGGAACTCCAGGTGGAAATGGCGGAGGTAGTGGAGATGGAAATCTGCTATCCAGTAGTGGTACAGGTCAAGCCGGAGGAGATCCAATGGACCCTAACCATGATAGTTGCGATGACGATGATACTAACTCTCTCCATAATTTGACCCCCTTTCTCAGCACTCACAAGGATGATAGGAGGGACTAGAAGAAACCACAGTGCGACCGCCATGCTAGAAGGCTATCGCGGGAATTGCAGAGCAGACCGACTTTGTGAGCAGCCTCTAGACAGTGAAAGAAAAAGCTGGAAAGGCTGAATAGCATTCTGGCGTTTAGGGGAAAGGTCACCAAACCCGCCAGCTTCCTCAGACTGGTGGAGGTTAAGTACCAGTATTTTTGCAGGTGCAGGTTGACCAACATATATAAAGTAAGCCTGGTGGTACACCTTTTAGAAGACTCCGCCCAGGCATGGTATTTAGGGCTCCACTCTCATATCAATAAGGAGACAGCCAAGGAAACTACAGTTCCCAGTAACAACAGTAACCCATTCAGAAGGTGGAAAGGATTCAGGGAATGGCTCGAACGAAGGTTTGGTGTTGACCAAGGGGAAGGGGACGGATTCCTTCATGAGTGGTGAGGCCGGGTGATGAAGGCGCATCACATTGATAAGTACTCGGACAGGATGATTGACCACATGTATAACCTTGGCTATACCGACCCATTGCAGGTACGAGACAAGGTATGGTCAGGCATTACCCAGAAGGTTTGGAATGCATGGGGACTTAAGGAGCCCCATCCAACCCACTTGAAGGACAAACTTGATGTTCTTCTGAAAGTCGGACGTACACGGGAAGACAACAACTGGTGCAGTAAGCATGTTATCCACCCAGTCCAGCGGTCTCAGCCACTGGATATGAACGATGATAGGTCATCGACTTCCGGAAGCTTGCAAAACAAGGGCAACTGTTGGGGCAGAAAGAACTAGAGGATTGCCAAAGCTGCTAATTTCAATGCGGGGAAGGAGGCACAGGCGGCGACTTCTGAGTATGCCATAGCATACAGGGAAATCCCGTAGACTTTGACCGAATGTCAGAGAAAGTACAGCCAGTGCAGCAAGTGTGAACAAACTGGTCCCTTCAACAGGAAGTGTACTGCGGTGTTCCCAGTCATTAGTTCATCCAAACAGGTGTGTGGGTTGAAACCATTAGCCCCGGTAAGCGAGCCCTCGCATATGGACAAGCAGCTAAAGCGTATCGCAGTGGCACCTCTGGCTTCGTTGTCGAAGTTACTTGAAGTCCAACAAGCATCATCTCATATCATGGAGGTTGATACTGATGGCTCGAAATGGGTAAGCAGCTATATTACTTAACGTATAACCTTACCAACCCATATCCATAGACCCATGAGGGATGGCGGGAAAGGAATCACGGAAGTGGGTTCTGGGAGGGGTAAGTACCCCTCCACTGCATGAATGAGCCTGGTACTGACTGTAGGCAGGGGGTGTAGGCAGATAGACGTTGTGGGCTGGGCGCGGTACAACGGGCTATGCTTTTATTGTTGCATTTCACATTATTTCCTTTGTTCAAGTCATGCTCAGGTCTTTTTTTGAATCCTTAGCTGGCTGGGCAAGTCACAGGACATCATTGCGGTTGAGGCTGGGTTATGTCCTGCTGAAGGTGATGCTCGACATGGGGGAAGCAAAGACACTTCACATGGAACTGGTCCCACACCGGACCGCTACCCATCTCAGGGAAAGTTTTTAGGTTTAATACAAGTAGAATGGGTTAAGGGGGGACTCGATCAAATAAACCAGGCTATTTCAAAGTTTACCTGTACCGGGTTTAGTACCCGAAATTATGCTGGCATTATAGTAAACACCCCATCAATTGATAAGACGAACTACAATCGCTTAACATTTATCGACCAGTTCTGGCTGCTCTTGTATCAAAAGGTAAGCGACCAAAATTATTATGCCAAGACGAGCAAGTCCCGAAGTCACTGCGAAAAGCCAGAAAGCTGACAACTTGCCTTGTCAAACCAAGTCTATCCATGTAGGAGTAAAGTTAGACTAGAAGATTGGAGCTAGACCAGTAAGTGCCGCAGCACTCTAGCTACTAGATAGTGGAGCTACTGGGCCGGTGCCTACTAGCTGATAGGTTAAGCAGACGCAGGCACCTTGTGAATGGTACCAGGTACATGTACCAACAAGCGACACATGTGGTAATCACATTCCTGGGTCAGGTCTACAGTATACCAAGCTATTGGATATGAGAATAGGTGGCCACCATAATGTGGTACACATTGAAGTCACGGATATGCCTGACACCAAGGTGGATGGGTACCTATCTATGTCTGAGTTGAAGGACCATAACCCCGACATCGATTGGAAGACAGGATCACTAATCTGGGGCTCACATTTGTCCAAGGCTAACTACCTAGGGGAGCGGGGGTGGTTAGTGTTCATGATGGATGAAGAATTAATAGCTGAAGATCCTTGTAATGTGTGTGTGTTGGGAATTGTGCAATTCTCTGACGAAGAAGGTGCCGACATTACAGCGAAGCTACTCCCTAAGTATAGTGACTGTAGGGATATCTTGAGTCAAGAAAGGATTGGGGCATTACTGGAGGACTCGAAGTATGGCCTTACAATTAAGTTGCAGCCCCAGACTCACCCTGCATTTGGGCCTATCTATCCATTGTCGGAAGAGGAGCTTAAGGCACTACGGGAATAGCTCAACGAGATTCTACCAACTGGAAAACTACAGTGATCCGGTTCCATGGCAGCAGCCCCTATCCTCTTGGTGCAATAACCAGCTGGTACATTAAGCTTGATAATAGATTACTGAGGGCAGAACAAAATCACACTTTGGAGTAAGTATCCTCTACCGATGATGAATGAACTGTGAAGTAGGTTAGGAAAGGCCGCTCTGTTCACTACGTTGGACTTGAAGAATGGCTACTATCTTTGGAGGATGGCGGAAGGTGAGAAATCCCAGACGGCCTTCTGGTGTAGATATGGACTGTACGAATACATGTCCTGCTGTTTAGATTATGCAACACCCTAGCAACTTTCCAGACCATGATCAAGGAGGTCGTCCAGGACCTCTTGCATCAAGTGGTCATTGTGTATATTGATGGCATCCTAATATACTCCGAAACCATGGAAGAGCCTGTAGTGCAGGTAAGACGGGTGTTGGAGAAATTGCGGAAAGACAGACAATGTATAAGCATGAAGAACTCTAGTTTCCACCAGCGGGAAGCTGAATTCCATGGATACAAGATCTCTGATATGGGAATCTCTATGTTGTCAGAGAAGGTGCAAACAAGGAGGGATTGGGCACCTGCGAGATGCATCGTTGCCGTTCAAAGCTTTATGGACTTTGCCAACTTCCATCATTGTTTCACGGGGGGTTTCAGCAAGATAGCCCAACCTCGGACAAACCTGAAAAGAAAGGATGTCTGATGGGAATAGACACCTGGTTGTCCACAGCCCTTCAACCGTTTGAAGGAGGCGTTTATGTCCAAACCTATCCAAGCTGAGTGTCATCCTGAAGGGCCTACCCGGCTGAAAACCGGTGCAAGTGACTTTGCATCAGCAGCCACCCTCTCCCAGTTCTGTGAAGATGAGACATGGCATCCTGTGGGCTACGATAGTTGGAGGTTTGACCCAGCAGAGAATAATTATGATGACCTTGATAAGGAAATAACTGCCATCATAGTGGCATTCGTGGAATATGAGCATCTGCTAGGCTCGGTAACCGACCGGTTGGTGACCGATACGGATGACAAGAATTTGGAGTACTTCAATAGTACCCTGGTTCTTAACCACAGGCAGCACCGCTGGGCTTGGTTCCTGATACCCTTTGACTTCATGGCAGTTTACCGAGAAGGAGGGTTGAATAAGAAGGTAGATGCTTTGTCATGGCGTTGGGAATACTGCCCCAAAGAGGAATGTAAGTTTCCCCCACTGTCGTTCATTCACCCTGGCCAGATGGTTCGGGGCCAGGAATGGGACATCTTGCGACAACAGGTGTTGCAAGAGTGCCACGGATTTAGGCTACAGTTTTTCCTTTTTAGATCAACTCTGGGTAGTAGTAAAACAGGACCAGGAATACTTAAGAATCCGGAAGGCAACAATCGCCGGTGACAAAGAGGTTGACCAACACTTCACGCTGGGAAAGGGCGTACTCCGGTAAAGGAACAGGTGCTATGTTCCCAAGGGTCAGAACCTTAAGCAGGCAATCATGAAGGCCAAACTTGACTCCCAAATCATGGGACACTTCAGGAGTTACAAAACCATTGGCAAGGTTAGGGCTAACTTCTATTGACCGAAGACGGACAAGCACATCAGTGACTACATGCGAACATGTAATATGTGCCAAAGATATAAGTCCATCAGACACAAGAGGTTTGCTCTGCTGGAACCTATTGATGGTCCTATACGGCCTTGAACAACGATTTCAAGGGACTTCATTGTAGCGCTGCTGGAGTCAGCAGGGTATATGAAGTTCTGGGTCATTGAGGACAGATTCTCGAAAATGGTAGCCTTCATACCCCTGACCACTGAGGTACTGATCAAGGATCTTGTCTTGATGTTCCAGAAGGAATTTTGGTGCCTTCATGGACTCCCAGAGTCGATAATCTCCGCCCCAGATAGCGAATTTGCATCCAACTTCTGCATGAGTCTAATGCACTGGTTGCAAGTGAAACTAAAGGTTCTGACTGCATCCCACCCTGCGACTAATGAGCAAACCGAGAGGGTTAATCAGGCACTGGAGAAATGCTTGGGTAGCCACTACTGCTACCAACAGGATGATTGGGTTTCGCTACTACCCCTTGCAGGGTATGCATACAACACCTGGAGGTTAGAATCAACAAGGGAGTCACCATTGGGGATCAATCACGGGTTTAACCCACGGACAACCAGTCCAGTATAGTGTCTGATAATCAACGGATATGCCTGAGCAGTGATCTCTTGGTTAAGGTATAGGAAGGAACCTGGCATGCAATGCGAGAAACGATTCAACAGGGAGAGGAAAGTGAGTAGAAATGGCACACCTAGAAAATATTGCCATCACAGGACTGTGTTACCTGGGAGGTTGTGAGCACTCCACGGGCAAAGAGAGCAGACCGCGAGTTGTTGAACTAAAAGGACATCTAAATAAAGCATCCGATGGGGAAGCTGGAACAGCTGGTGTTTGACCCTTTTGTGGTCCAACATCAGGTGCGTACCCAAGCATGCAAAGTCCAATTGCCTACCAGATGGGGCATCCACTCAGTTTTCAGTGTTACATTGCTGGAACCATATCGCAAGGATCCAGGATAGGGTAGGGACCAGGAGGTCCCAACCCCTGAACCTCGGGACAATTGGCCAGGTTATGTTTCCGAAGCTGTTGAGGACGGTTGGTAGTACGGTAGAGCCAAGGGGAGGTTTCTGTTATGCTGTGTCCAGTACTTGGTTTCATGGAAAGGCTATACAGCTGAGGAGAACACATGTGAGCACTATGAGATGCTAGAAGGGAGCGGCCTACAGGCCATTCCAGATTTCCACAAAAGGTATCCGTCCAAGTCTCTGGACCATCGGGTCTTGTGGGAATTGAGTCGTGGAAATAAGGGATGACTCTGGGGTCTGGGATGGACCATAGAGAAGACTGGAGTGGTGTAACGACCCAGGATATATGAGCTATAGCAGGGGGAATCTACACCCATACAGGCCGCCTAGAGGTGAACTGGTAGAAGCCGGTAGGAAAGTAATTACAGGACCTACCGAGACCTGATATCCCAGGCCTCAGGAAGGGCAGAATTGGCTAGCAGGGTACTTAGGTACTTGGCTACACCTGGGAGTGGTGTCAGGTTACTTGGGGACCTCGGAAGGTACAGTTACCCCGCTAAGGGGTATAACTGGAGAATGGTCAGAAGTGTCTATCTCCGGCGCCGCAATAGACAGGGTAACCAGGAAAAGTCATCCTGTCGACCAGACAACATTACCCTACTGTCACGATCTGGCTAGAGTAGCACGAGCCAGGTGACGGCAGTAAGGAAAAGGTTTCACATATGACGTCATTTAGAGGTCCTGCAGTAAAGTTATTCTTTCACACACAAGATCTCGTTAGCAGGTCATGAGCCCTCTTTATGTTTCAATTGGTTTTACACACATGATCTCTTGAGCAGGTCATGGGGCTTGGTTAGGTTGATTGCATTTTGCACATAATGTACAGTTGACGTCCTGGGAAAGTCTAGGCTGACGGATAAGGCTTACCGGCAAGACAGACCCGTTTATGTTTCGCGCCTGACCTAGTTAGCAGATCAGGTGGTTGGTTTATTTATATTGCGTTTCATTTGTGTTTTCGCACATGACATCGCTTAGAGGTCATGGGATGTTTTATGTTTGCGCACATGACTTATTAGAGTCAGGTGACGGATTTCGTACCCGATCTCCCTTGAGGATCAGGGCAGGGTTAGGGTTGCGGGAAGAGGCCTATATAAAGGCCGGGTTTTCACTAATAGGTTAGCTCTTCACACAACCATCTACTTTTATTTCCTGTCTACTGCTTTACGATCGTTACGATATAAAAACCTTTACACTCCAATCTCATCCACTAGACAGATCCGCTTTGGAGTCAAGAACCTATCCGCTATGCAGATCGTATTGACCAAATCAAAGACCGATACTCGCGGCGGTGGTGAGAAACCAATTCTTATGTGAGAATACTAAGATAGGGCCTCGGGACTCCAAAGAGCTCTAGGACACAGTGCAGCCCAGTGCCAAAGAACCCACCCAGGTTGTTACCTGTCGCGGGTAACACAAGTAGTGGGACACCGGAACACCTAACCTCAGGATCAGGTTACCCTGCCATGGGGCTCTGGTTACCCTGTCCAAAGTCCTGTGTTACCCTGCCTTGCTACAGAAAGTGCTTCGCGGAGTTTGGGAAAGATGACGGCAATGTTTGTCACATGACACTATGCATAATACTGGAATCCCAGGTTCCGAGAGATGCTATTGGGCAAGCTACGCAGCTCCGAAGAACCTGTAAATTGGAGACATTATTGCTATCATACCCCTCCAGCCCCGCCTTGAGGCTGCGATGTCATTAGTAAACAGTTGTGTAGTTGTACGTAGTCTGGCAAAGAAGAATCTTTGGAAACCTGCTTCCCACACTGCATATATCACTAGTGTGCGGTGACCACAGGCTGTTCGCTGGATATACAACGGGGCACAGGGTGCAACATGGAGTACCTCCTCCCAGTTGTTCGCAGCAAAATGGACCAAAGCTGACGGAGATAACAGGAGTTGACCATGCGGGTCCTGAAGGTAGTCCTGAGTGGTGCCAGGGCAACCAGAAGAGTTTTATACCTAGGGAGCCTGCAAGTGTCCCTAACACTATAGGCTAGGCAAGTGACGTGCAGAGACACCCAAAGCACGATTCCTGCCCCAGGTAAGGTGGATCCGTGGTATTCCTCCTGGGTAGCACCCATTGAAGCACCCCGGGATAAACCTATCCTGCGGAAGACACCGGAAGCCTGAGCATGGTAATTATTACCTGGACAAACCGTCTACTATAGCTTCCCGTGTCAGGTAGAGGTCAATGTATATGGGAAGGGTGTCATATACAGTCCAGTTCATCAGGTGTCTTGACTGTTAGCCACTGGCAAGACACCGATGCAAAGAAGCTTTCACTCTGGCGGGCAAAATGGACATGTGCCGCAGAAATGATAACTGCCTAAGGTGAAGGCGGGCCACAGTGTGTTGACACATGCATGCCCGAATGGTGTGCCAGGAGATGTGTCGGACCACTCTTATCAGGGAAGTGTATGCTCCGATAGTTGGAGTAAACTGAAGGTGGACTTGCGGGCATATGATAAAACTACTTGACGTCTATGTGAGAACCCTCCTACCCCAACAATAAATCCTCTCATGACCTTAATTGAGTAAAGCATCAGGCTGGATGATGTTCAGTTTTACTGCTTACTTGACTCTTACATCTGGGTAAACATTTGGTGATAAGTTTGAACTTGTTCGGTGCAGTCGCACTCTTGAGATCCATCTTCGTGGTGGTGCCCCTATTACAAATATAACTTGGCCCGTTGTTCCTGAGCTCTGTGGTACTGACCTCCTTGAGTCCGTCTGATCCCGGATTCTCCCCTTATGGTTCCAGCAACGTGACCTTGCACACCGGGTAGATGCTCTATTTGGTAGTTAATTGGAGTTCGTGTTCGTGAGTACCTGCCGAACATTTGACCAGGAAGGGGCCAGACACCCAGCAGTCCAGCTGCCCAATTGGGCCCTCAGTACGGATGTTCTTCTGGTTCAACTTCACAAGGTCTGCTTTCCTACCACACCCCATGGCCACAACCTCCCAGGTGCCACAGTCCAGTGACAGCAACAGTTTCCTGTCAGCCCATTTCCGATTCATTTCTTGGGCCTATTGAATTATTTCTCGCATGTCTTGCCAAGTTCCTTCCCATTGCTTCACCTGGAGCTCACTGCTGGGGTGTATTCCTTGGTTATCAGACACTCCACCTGACCAATTTGTTTGTGGATTAAATGCACAATTGATGCCAAATGGTGACAACCTTGTGGATTTCAATATTCACATATTGTATACTTACTGCACAATTGGTAGTAGCGAAACCCAATTATCCTGTTGGTAAGAGCAGTAGCTATACAAGTACTACTCTACTGTCTAATTAACCCGCCCAGTTTGCCTCTTGGTCTCGGAATGGAAAGTAGTCGGAACACTTAGTTTCACTTGCAACAAATGCACCAGACTCATCCAGAACTTGGATCTGAATGGGCTATCTCAGTCAGAGATGGTTGACTCTGGTAGTCTATGAAGGCGCCAAACCTGCTTCTGGAATATCCAGGAAAGCCGCTTGATCGTTACCTCCATGGTATGGTATATGAAATCATACAATTTCGAAATGTGTCCATGATGGCCCAGATCTTGGTATATCCTTGTGACTCTAGCAGTACCACAATGAAGTCCATTGGGATCCGAGCCCAGGGCCACATAGGAACATTGATAGGTTCCAACGCACCAAACTTCTTGTCCCTGACACACTCATTTCTTCAGCATGCATCACAGGTTCTCATGTAGTCTATCATCTGCTCGTCCATCTTAGGCCAATAGAACTTAGCCCAACCCTACCTCGGTCTTGTAAGTCCTAAAGTGTCCCACAACATGGGGGTGGTGTTCTGCCTGCATGATTGTCTGCTTCAGACTCTGACCCTTAGGGACATACCAGCTGTTCTTGTATAGGAGTAGTCCCTTTTCCAATGTGAAATGTCGGTTGCCCTCTTTGTTACAGGCAGTTGTTGTCTTCAGGGTTTTTAAGTATTCCTGATCCTGTTTTATCGCTACAGGCAGTCGATCCGTAAAGGAAGACCAAAGCGGAGAACCTAGCCACACTTGCAACTGCTCTTGCTACAGGATGCCCTGTTCCTGGCCCACAACCCACTGCCCTAGGCAAAAAAACAACTGCGGCGGAAAATCACTCTACCCTTTAGGGCAATAGTTTCTATGCCAGTGGCATGACGAAGCATCGGCCTACTCATTCAACCACCCTGGTTGGTAAATCACCTTGAAGTTAAATGGTTGAAGGAACTCAGCCCAGAGGTGCTGCCTACTGTTAAGGACCTTAGTACTATTAAAATAGTCTAAATTCTTATGATATATATAGATCACCAACCGGTCCATTCCTGAGCATAGCAGATAATCCCATTCCTTGAATGCTACTATAATAGCTGTTATCTCCTTGGTATGGACATGATAATTAATCCCCCCTGAGTGTAACCTCCATCTGTGATATCCCCCGGGATGCCAGCTCAGGTCCTCACAGAACGGGGAGAGGACATCCCCTAATGCAAAGTCACTAGCATCAGTTTCCAGCCTGGTTGGCTATTCAGAGTGATAATGTGCCAGGATAGGTTTGGATATAAGTACTTCCTTCAAATGATTGAAGGCCTGTACGCAAGCAGGCGTTCATTCCCCTTGGACATCCTTCATTGCCAAATCCAGCAGAGGTTTTGCAATCTTGCTGAAAGGCTCTATGAAGTGATGATAGAAGTTGGCAAAGCTCATAAAGCTGTGAAGATTGACGACGCATGTCAGACCGGCCCAATCTTTGATTGTCTGCACCTTCCCTGACAGGATAGTGACCCCCATATCAGACATCTTATATCCTTGCAATTCAACTTCTCGTTGGTTGAAACTAGAATTTTGCATACTTGCACACAGTCTTGCTTTCCACAATTCCTCCATAATGTGCCTCACAACTGCCACGTATTCGTCCATGGTCTCCGAGTAGATCTGGATATTATCCATATATACAATGACTCCTTCATCCAACTGGTCACAAAAGACCTCATTTATCATGTTCTGGAAAGTTCCACGTGGGTTATATAACCAAAATGGCATGACGCGGGATTCGTACTATCTGCATCTCTATGTGGAAGCTGTCTTGCATTCTTTACCTTCTGCCATCCTCCGAGGGTCATAGCCATTTTTCAAGTCCAGCTTGGCGAATTCCGCAGCTTTTTTGGTTCTACCTAGAAGTTCGTTGATCAACAGTAGAGGTTACTTACCGTCAACCGTCATCCTGTTTAGCTTTTAGTAATCCATTACCAATCTCAAAGTACTATCCGTCTTAGGCACGAAGAGGGGAGGGGCTGCTGCGGAGGACCTGTATTGCCACAGCATCCCGTTTCGATATTCATGGAGTGCCTTAAGCTGCTTTCCGATAACGGATATATAGGTCTGAATGGAAGTTAAGTACTGGGCCACAACTTGATTGTATCGTCACATTTCCAGTGTTCCGGCACAGCCTCAATCTGTTCTTGACTCAAGATGTTCCCGTAGTCCTGATACCCAAGAAGTAACTTGACAGTAATGTCAGCACCTTCCTTGTCTCAGAATTGTACAATTCCCAATAGGTACTTATTACTAGTATGTTCAGCTCTCCACCCTTCCTTGGTTATGAATACTAACCACCCTAGCTCTGCTAGGTGGTTGGGCTTGCAGAAATCTGAGTGCGAGGTTCAGGATCCTCTTTCCCAATCTGTGTCAGGATGCTAGTCCTTCAGCCATGGCAGAGCCAGGTACCCATCCATGATTGTGCCGGGCATGTCCACGACCTCAAAGCACATCACATTCAAGTGGTCACCTATCCTTATGTCCAAGGACTTGGTATAGTGTACAGCGTGATGAGGAATATAATTAGCATTTGAATGACTTATTGGCAGTTGTATCTTCTGCCATACACAAGGTGCCCGAGTCAGTTTAACCTATTGGCTACTAAGCACCGGCCCAGTAGCTGCACCATCTATCAGTGGGACTTCTTCTCCACTCTCCTGCCTCCTTCTGATCTTCCTGTCTAACTTCACCTATAGGTGAATGGACCTCGTCCGAGAAGGCAAGATATTGCATTTCCGAGTCCTTCCTTGCATTAGAGACTGACCCATCTTCACTTACAAATTTTGGTCACTTGCCTTTGGACACAAGACCGGTCACAACAGGTCACTAAACGTTTAGGGGATTGTAGTTTACTGTAGCACAATTCCCTGGGTGTTTACTACAACACCAGCCTGATTGCAGATACTAAACCCTTTTCAGGTAAACTTGAAAATAACGTTTTGTATTAGATCTAGTGCTGGCTGAGCCAATCCCATTTGTACTAAGAATAACGGATTTCCTAAAATTGGTAGAGCTCTACTGTTGGACTGGTTCAAAGCAAAGCAACATAGTCATTCACCACTGTTGGCTCTCTGCTCTAGTGAGATCTCACCCAGCCTCAACCGAAACAATGGCCTAAGACTCATCTATCCAGTCCAGGAAATCCCGCAAGAAATGCTTACAACAACAACAAAGAAAACAACCAGAAATGTTAACAAGGAGAAGGTAAACCAATCTACGGCACAGGGGCCGAAACATCTATATCCTAAGACCCCCTTGGTGTAGTCAGTACCATGCTCGTCTTGCCAGTAGAGGGGTGCTTACCCACCCCCGAACCACTTCCTGAGTTCTTCCATCCATCCCTCATGGGTCTATTGATTCAGGTTAGCAAGGTTATACCGTAAGCAGAATTGGGTCTCAGGTATTCTGAGCCTTCGGTATCAACCTGCATGATTTGACCTGATGACTATCTGACTGCAAGTACCTTGGTCGAGAAGGCCAGAGATCGCCCCTCAATACCCTATAGCTGCTTGTCAGTACCAGAAAGCTCTCTTACCATGACTAACCGCCTCAACCCAGGAGCCAGAATGGATGAACTAAGAACTGGGGACGACATGGTATGCTTTCTTCAGAACTGTCCAATTTGCCTACACTTGGTACACAGGTTGTGGTTTTTCCAACATTTGGTGAAAGTCAACGGGATTGCCTTATGCACCATTGCATACTGAGAAGTCGCCCTCTTTGCCCATTTCCCGGCATTGAAACTAGTATGTTCAGCACACCTCCAGTTCTGTCCGCCCCAACCTTTGTCCTTCTTTGTAAACCTTGCCGAAGTTGAGAACCTACCTTGCTTGTTGTCTATGGGCTGAGACTATTGGGCTGGGTAGACAATACAATTACTAAACCGATTGTTGTCTTCCAGCATATGTCTAACCTTCCCAAGGAGATCAAGGTACTCGTTCAAGTGGGTTGGTTGGGGCCCCTTGAGTGTCTATGCACAGTGATCATCTTGCGTAATACCCTACCCTACCTTGTCTTATACCTGCACTGGCTGTGTATAGCTAAGCTTATACACACAGTCAATGATCTTGTTCAGGTACTCCACAATGTGATGTGCCCTCATCATATGGTCTCGCCACTCAAGATACGATCAGTCTCGTACCACTTGATCACCCTTGAAACTTGGTTCCCTACATTCCAAGAATCCTTTCCACATTTGCAACTGGTGGTTATTGGTAACCGGAAATCTGATCTACTTGGTGGACACTTTACTGATGTTGGAGGGCAGGCCTGGGTACCATGCCTGGGCGGAGTCTTCTGAAAGCGGTATCACGGAGTTTACCGTATCCATGGCGGCCAACTTCCACCAGTCAAAGCAGGCAAACTGGACCTGCGGCAGTGTTAAGAAGCTGTGCAGTTCAGTGACCTTCCCCTAGAACGTGGCAAGGCCCGTTAGCTTTTGCAGCATCTGTTGTAACGACCCAGCATATGTGAGCTATGGCAGCCGGAACCTACACCCATACAGGTAGCCCGGAGGCGAACTGGTAGGAACCGGCAGGCAAGTCAGTACTTGACCTGCGGAGACCCGATGGCCCGGGCTCCGTGATGAGCAGACTTAGTGGACACAAGTATTTAGGTACATGGCTACGCCCAAGGTTGGTGTCAGCGTACTTAGGGACCTATGAAGGGCCAATACACAGCTAGGCTGGGTAACTAGAGAAAGGCCGAGTGTGTCTATCCCC
>PYWC01000100.1:404154-496357 GCA_003182015.1 Tuber magnatum
AAACTACCTGAAAGTCTATGCGAGAACTCTCCTACTCCAACAATCAATCCTCTCGAGACCTTAATTGAGTGAAGCGTCAGGCTTAACGATATTAAGTTTTACCATCTACTTTACTCTTACAATTGTGTGAACTTTTGGCGATAAGTTTGAAGTTGTTTGGTGCGGTCGCAACCTTGGGATCCATCTTCCTAGGGGTGCCCCCGTTACATCTGTTGCCACTGTCTGTAGGCGTCCCTGTCAGTTCGATCTGCTCCGAATATCACAGGATAGCTTCTGAGCCCGGCGCCCCACCCCTATTTCTTCTTGTCGCTCCAGTCATCCTTGTGAGCACTCAGGAAGCGGGGCAAATCAGGAAGAGAATCGGCATCGCCATCCCAACTGTCATGATCGGAGTCCCCTGGATCTCCTTCCGCTCCTGCTATACCACCTCCGGGAGGCAAATTTCCCTCTCTCCTACCTCCTGCATTGCCCCCTTGCATTTTCCGTGGTCTATCGTACCCATCCAACCATTCCCCCAGGCCATCCTGATTGCCACCCTGCGGGCAGTTATCCCGTAAGAGTACTGATGGCACTGGTGGAATGTGGTGCCGCCCACTCTCCAGAGTTGGGTTCAGAGCTCCCTCAGTTCCCTTCAGACACTACAGAAGCTTCGGGCAAGGGAGTGGTTGCATGGGTGGGCCAACACGCCTCCATAATCCCTGGTACGCACTTGATGGTCGTCTATACGTTTGCTTGTGCTGTCTTCTATGCTTCACCAGAGACCATACTTGCTTCCCCAACCCGTATACGTATAACGACCCAGCATACATGAGCAGTGGCAAATGGAACCTATACCCATACAGGTAGCCAGGAGGCGAACTTGTAGGAACCGGCAGGCGAGTAAGTACTCGACCTATGGAGACCTGATGGCCTGGGCTCCGAGAATAAACAGAATTGGCTAGTCAGGGACTTAGGTACCTGGATGCACCCAAGAGCGGTGGCAGCGTACTTTGGGACCTCTGAAGGGGCAGTTGGTCAGCTAGGCCGGGTAACGGGAGACAGGTCAGAAAGGTCTATCGCCGGTGACGGGATAGACAGGGTAACAGGGAAAAGTTATCTTGTCCGCTGGTGAAGGTTACCCTACCCGCGGGATCAGTTTACCCTGCCTTAGGGCTTGGGTTACCCTGCCCAGAGTCCCGAGTTACCCTACCTTTCAATATCAAGTCCCTCGAGGAGTGCGGGAAAATTGACTGGAATGTTTGTCACGCAAAGCCATGCATGATACTGGAATCTGGGGTACTGGGGGATGCTATTGGGCAAGCTACATAGCTTCGATGACGCTGTGAATTGAAGACAATTTTCCTATCATACCCATCCGGCCCCGCCTTGAGGCCCTGACGGCATGGGCAAATGGTTGCGTAGTTGTGTACAGTCTAGCAAAGAGGGATCTTTGGAGACATGCTCGCAACACCGGATATGTCGCTGCCGTATGGTCGACCGCGGGCTGTTCGCACGATATGCAAGAGGGCGTAGGGTGAAAGGTGGAGTATCTCCTCCAAGGTGTTCGGAGTAAAACAGACCAAAACTGAAGGAGTCAACAAGTGTTAACCGTGCGGGTCCTGAAGGTAGTCCCGCGTGGTGCCCGGGCAACTGCGAGAGTTTTACACCTACCAAGCCCGAACATGCTCCCAACGCTATAGGCTCTGAAAGGGAAGTGCAGAGACACTACAAGCATGATTCCTACCACAGGGTAGGTAGATGCGAGGTAGTGGTCATGGGTAGCGCCCATTGGATTACTCCCGGACTACTATGGCCTGTGGAAGACACTGGAAGCCCGAGACCCGCAAATAGTAAATAGATAAACCGCTCTTGATAGCCTCTGAAGTCAAGTAGAGATCAATGCATATGGGAAGGGTGGCATAGATAGTCTAGTTCATGAGGTGCCTGGACTGTTAGCCACTAGCAAGACCCCGATGCGCAGAAGCTTCCACCCCGCTGGGCAGAATGGAAATGCACCACAGAAACGATAACAGCGTAAGGTGAACGCCGACTAGCTTGTGTCGACACATGCAGGCCCACAGGGTATACCAGGAGACGTGTCAGACCACCCTTAGCGGAGAAGGGTGTACTCGAATGGTTGGAGTAAACCGATGGCGGAGTTTCTGGCATAAGATAAAACTACCTGAAAGTCTATGCAAGAACTCTCCTACTCCAACAATCAATCCTCTGGTGACCTTAATTGAGTCAAGCGTTGCGCTTAACGATATTAAGTTTTACCGCTTACTTTACTCTTACATCTGTGTGAACTTTTGGCGATAAGTTTGCAGTTCTTCAGTGCGGTCGCAACCTTGCGATCCATCTTCCTAGGGGTGCCCCCGTTACATTATCTGATAATGAATCCACCCCATATGGGTCCATTGCGATTTGCAACCTGACAGACAGACCTCGGTTTGGCTGCCTGAATCGCCACCAGTGGTGGGGGGGCGACTGGATGGAAGAATGGGTTTTGACAGGACAGAGGAAAGCACCAGTAGCTAAGGAATTGAGCGGGCAGGTATCCCTGCTGTGGGGATTGGAGTTTCCCGCGGGGGAGCCTCAGGTGCTTGCTCTTGCTTACGCGGTACCTGTTCCAGGAATGCAGGTGATGCAGGCCACAGCACATGGAACCCTGGGGTAGCCGATACTGTAGGGGGGAAGTCCAAGGTAGAAGAGGGGTCAGGAGAATGGGCGGGAATGGTAGAGGTGTGTGCCTTGGAGCGGCTTTAGGGGGTAGCGGACTTGCAACCAACAGTATCCCCAGAGGGATACTAGGAGCAGGGGTCAGCGTGGTTTAGGGTCAGGCATATCTGGTGGCGTGATGTGCATTCCTTTTGACGTTCTTTTCTTTGAGTGACCTCAATCAGTTGGTCTGATCACAGTACTGGCCGAACCGCTACGGGCGATGGAAGCAGGGACCAAACGAGAGCCCATGGATGCTCTGGTAAAGCTGGAGGTAACATTGTAGCTATCCCCTTCATCGCTTTCCAATATCCATATACCAACTGACTTTAGGTACACCCTCTCTTGTTGATACCCTGCTCTCATGGCTGGTTCCATGCCGCAATTCTGCAGCCTGGTATACACGAGTGGAACTGGGGGCATAGTCTCTATTATCAGCATATCGTTCTCAGAATCAATACTATACCCTCCTGCAAAGGCCTTTTCCACCACTACCATCCTAGCTTTTAATGCTTTCCAGTCGTTCAGCATTCGCAGATAAGGCTCATGCTGTACTTTCACCTATTCCACCACTACCGTAGTAATCCATTTCCGGTATACCTACTGCGGCTTGTTGTTCCAGTTTCTCCTTTCCCACTTTGCATCATCGATCAACCGAGCTACCTCCTGGATGATATGAGGTTCCACAAACTTGCATGAGAACTGACCAAAGGGGACCCCTCCTGGTGGGAGAGGGCCCATACCGTGGACAAGGGTAAAATCTTGAAAAAAGGAAAGCACCACAGTGCGAGGGTCTGTAATTATAAGATCAACCGATTTACCAAGTAAAGGAATATCGGCAGCCTCTAAAGGCAACTGGTGATACTCCTATTCAATACCGGGGACATCTATGAAAAGTGACCCCCAAAATATGTTTGCAGTGTTGGTGTCCTGGTCAACATCGGAATCTGAATCCGGTTGGACTCAGGTTCGAAGTTTGCTACTAGCCATTATGATTTCCACCTGGGGCTACTTGTTCTGGACAAGATTACGACTATTCATGCCAGGTCAGCACCGAAGGTTGATAAACCATCAATGAGTAGAGCGAGTTAAGCGAGGAGGTTGCTTAACAAATGTATTGTAATGGAGCACCCCTAGGACCATGGATTCCCAGGTTACGACCACACTGAGCACCTTCAAACCTATCACTCAGGGTTTATACAAATGTAAGAGTAAAGTTAAATGCTAAAACTTAACATCATTAAGTCTGATGCCTCACTCAATTAAGGTCTCAGGAGGATTGATTGTTGGAGTCCCGGAGTTCTCGCAGAGACCTTCAAGTAGTTTCATCTGATACCAGAAACTGCGGGTTCAGTTTATTCAAACTATTCAAGCACACCCTTCTTCATTAAGAGTGGTCCGGTACATCTCCTGGCACAGCCTTCAGGCATGCATGTGTCAACACACTTTATTCTGGATTTACTTCATATGGTTATCGGTTCTGCAGCACATCCACATTATGCCTAGGCAAATGAAAACCACTTTGCATTGGTGCCTTGCCAGTGGCTAACAGTCCAGCCACTGGATGAATGATACTATCTAAGACACCCTTCCCATATGCATTGATCTCTACGTGATCCTGGGAGCTACCATGAGCAGTTTATCTATCTACCATTTATGATTCTGGGGCTTCAGGTATCGCCCATACTATAAGGTAGTCCAGTCATGATCCAATGGGCACTACCCATGACCACCATCTCGCATTCACCTTACCTGCAGTAGAATTCATTCTTTTACTATCTCTACACTTCCCTTAAAGAGCCTATGCTGTTTGGGACACGTTTGGCCTTGGTAGGTGTAAAACTCTCGTGGGCGCCCTAGCATCAGACGGGGATATGTTTGGAACCCCGACAGTCAAATCCCATTAACTCCGCAGGTTTTGGTCAGTTTTACTCCAAGCAACTTGTAGGGGTTACTCCGCCTCCCACCGTATGCTCCCCAGTGTACGCTCCTAACGGTCTCCAGTCGACTGAGCAGCAGCGACACATATGGTGTTGCAAGAAGGTCAGCCAAGATCCCGCCTTTCTAGACTGTGCACAATTACACAACCATTTTCGCATGACATCCGGGCTTCAATGCAGCCCCAGAGAGGCATGATGGAAATAAGGTCTCCAAGTTACAGCATTTTCGGAGCTCCATGGCTCGCCCAATAGCATCTCCTGGAACTCCAGATTCCAGGAATACGCATAGCTTCACCCGACAAACATTCTGGTCGTCTTTCCCAAACTCCCGCAGGGACCTAGTATTGAAAGCTAGGGTAACTCAGAACTTTAGACTGCGTAACCCGAGCCCCATGGCAGGGTGACCTGATCCAGAGAGTAGGGTAACCATGCCCGGTAGGCCGTGTCACTTTACACTATTACACTGGCTATTCTGTTGCTGCAGATAGACAGTACTTACCTTTTAGCAGTTACCCAGCCTTGCCAAGTACCTGCCCTTTGCGAGGGCCCTGAATCTGCTGACATCACTGCAGGAGGTAGCCAAGTACCTAAGTGCCTTGCCAAGCATTTCTGTTTATGTCGGAGTGTGGGCCATCGCGTCTCCGAAGCTGAAGCACTTACTTGCCCCCTGCTTCCTACCAGTCCGCCCCATTGCTGTCTGTACGAGTGTAGCTCCAGCCTACTATAGCTCATGCATGCAGGGTGATTATATTCTCCATGAATGGAAATCCAGTTGCTGTTGAGCCAATGAAGCCACAGGAATAGATTACCTTTCAGTTGTCAATGATATCAGAAGTGATTACTATATGGTTATCTTCAATTCTATGTTCTATTTGAACCAAAGACAAACAAGATATGGATAAACAAGGAAAACACTTAACATGTGCCATGTTAGTCCTGTACTCTGCATATGAGACAACTAGCTTTTGAACTACTTGGACAGAGGCAGGTACCTTCTGGAACAACACTAGGGTAAAAAGGTGAGGTGCTAGCATCTTGCATTCACTATGGTCTCTTGGTCGGATATACCCTGACGACTTGCCCATATTCTCCACAACAGAGAAAATAGCCTCTTCTAGTACTGTCATCTCTCCGCTGGCCAGGTAAGGTTTCCCATCCTGAGAAGGTGTCCACCGACTCAGGGGTGGTACTAGTGCGGGTGGTAGGGACAGGAGCTGGGGTGGTGGATCAAGTTCAAGTCACCATGTGAGCACTCTAAGAGAAGGAGGAGGAGGAACCCTTCTCTTTAGCAGTGTGGGCCCGAATATTGTTGTCCACCTCCTGCAACAGGTTGGTGTTGATGGTCAATATCTCTGTATGGTCCGCAATGGTTCTCATGATAGCTTTTAGTTTTGAGCTAAGGCCCCAGTGTGGTGCCTTATGCTTAGCAGTGTTATTAGACATAGTGTCGGCGGCAAGTCATCAAAGGTCTGGCAGGTATTCCAGGAAAGTATTGTTCTTGTGGCTAAGATCCCTTATAGCTCTTTCCAACCTCGCAACCCAGTTAGGATTCCAGAAGGCTTACTCCAATTCAGCTGACAGGGTCTGAGTGTCACCACAATTGAGGTCCTCAGCAGTAACATTGGGCTGTAACTGCAACAAGGTGGAACCCATTAAGAGGCTGGTAGTATATACGACAGTGTCTTGTTCTTTCTCAAACTCGCGGTTATCTCTACGGAGCTTTATACAGACTTGGGTAATGAAGGGGCAGTATTTGTCCTGGGTGCCCTTTAACCTTTTTCAGGTTCGGGATGCAGGCTTTGGTACCGTGGCCCAGTGGTGTAACATGGCTGGCCTGTACATGTTTGAGGGTATGGTTCAGTGACAAGGGGGTTGTGTTGTCCTAGCTCTGGTCTTGTTTGATAGTAGCAAGATAGACCTCAATCCCTTGGCCTTCGAGGCAGAGGGCCTGAGGTTACTCCATCAGAGTGTGTAGCAGTTGTTGTAAGTGTTGGTCAGCAGGGAACCTAGAAAAAGTACGTAGACTTATTGTCTGGAGATGGATTACTTCGATACTAGTATGATAGTTGTATCTCTGTTCAAACTTCAGGTTGCACAGCTGTTTACTGGATAGGCTGGGAGTCTGGTTGAGCTTGGTGAAGAGCTAAGGAGGTACTTCGATTTTTTATGACAGGGTGTAGTCTAGATTGGATCCCTGTAGATACAATCTTGTGTAATGGGCAAAGTCCATGCTAGGTCAAGGGCAGATAGTTGAAGGCACACCATGGTAGGCAAGACAAGAGGAAGGGACTGGTGTACAAACAAGATCTATTTGTATCAAGGCTTGGGTGGGTCAGAGATAGGGTCTCTCGGGTCTGGGTCAGGGATCACAGGTTCTGGTAATAGAAAGAAGAGACCAAGTTGTGATTCCTTAGTCCAGGTATAGGCAGGTAATTACCACGTTGCATAATAGAAGAAAATCACCAAGAGGCACACCATGTTATATAATAAAGTAAAATTCCCTGCTGACAAGTCCCAACGCCCCTCATCCCTTCCACCGGCATAGCCACAATCTTCCATCACCTTCCTGGATGTTCCATTATGTGCAACCTCAGCTAACCTACCTCTTCCATTGATAGGCAAGTTTATAACCCTGGCTGCTATATACGCAACCACAAATGTACTGCCATAATACCCCTGTCAGGTGGCTATGACACCACCATATTTATTTGTTATTAGATTCTTCTATCCTTATGAATCATACCAGGTTCTTCTGGTATGTGAGGATTTTGATATGATAGTTCGTGTTTTAAATGTAATACTTCTGCTCTTGAAGAGCCAGTACCATACCCAGCAGCTCTTTGGCATGCACGTTGTAGTTACACTTGGATGATGTCATTGTCTTGGACCTATCAGCCACTGGTCTCTATGTCTCATCTTTGGATTTTTGCCATCTGATCCCTGAATATACATACTGCTATGCATCTGTACCAAGGACTATTTCCTTCTCAAGGTCAAGGTACAATCACACCAGTACCATTCTTATCATAGTTTGTAAGTCATCAAAATGTGGGTTCTGTTTGTTCCCCTAGTTCCATTTGACCTTCTTCTTAAGAATATGGTATATCAGTTTAGTAGTTTACCTGAATTCCCTAATGAGACCATAGTAAAGTGTAATGGGAACACCTAAGTGGGATGAACCCAGAGGTTGTAACACACTCAACAACTTCAAACTTTTTACTAAAGATTCACACACAAATATAAGATTAAAGCAAGGGTACAATTTGGTATTATTAAGCCAGACACGTTACTCAATTAGGGTAAGGAGAGGAAGTTGATTGTTGGAGTCGAAGAGTTCTCACACAGATTTAAGTAGTTAGAATTTATGCCAGAAACTCTCCTATCAGTAGATTCTACCCCTTCGAGCACACCCTCTTCCACTAAGAGTTGTTTGACAACTCTTTTACCTCCCCATGGGTATGCAAGTGTCAACACACTCCAGTCAGTAACGACCTTATACACTTTGGTTTCTCTGGTGTATCTCAGTTATACTAGCCAGAGTGAAAACCTCTTTGCATTAGTGTCTTGCCAGTAGGTAATAGTCAAGACACCTGGGAGGCCCTACTAATATCTGAATACCTTCCCATGTGCAGATCATCAAGACAAGTCACAGTTAGTTTCTCTAGTCTGTATATTCTATCCACTTCTATTAAGCCAAGGGCCTATAGAGACTCTCCTGATTGAGTATTAGGGTAGGTGATCTAATGGAGACTACCTATGACAACCACACTCGAAAGCACCTCACCCATGATGACAATCATGCTTTTAGTTTTCTCAAGCTTCCCTCACGGAGGTTACATCATAGGGGCATAGTTATATGGGACAGGTATAAAACACTCCTGTTTCTAGCCAGTGGCCCCCAGGACCACCCCAGGGACCGTGATGGTAATCCTCTGCTATCCCCCTCTGTTCTGGTCCATTTTACTCCTAACAACTTAGAGAACGTACTTCATCTTTCTACCTACTTGCCCAGATATATCAGGTGAACAGCACGAGGTTGGACAGATATCCAGAGCGTGTATAGTACTAGGGGCTGGTCTCTGAAAGCCCTCTTCCACTACATTGCACACAACTATACAACCATTTGCTCATGAAGTCTGGGTTTGAAGACCGCGTGGGAGGTGTATAAGAGGAATAATGTCCCCAAGTTGCAGCTTCTTTGGAGCGGCATAGTGCGGCCAATCCTGTCTCCATGAATTACAGATTCAGGAATCTTATATGGTTTCATGTGACAAACATTTCAGTCAGTTTTCCCAAAGTACCCCAGAGACATTGTAGTGCAAGGCAGGGTAACTTGGGCCTTTGACAGGAGAATCTGCATCGCATGGTAGGGCAACTAGACCTCCAAGGTAGGGTAATCCTCTCAGGGCATTATTGTAACTTTACCTTGTTACCCTGCCTACTCTTTCAGCAGAGTTAGACACTTGCATCCTTTCTCCTATTACCCTACTGAGCAGGGTAACCTGCCTACTTATGGTCCCTAAGTAAGCTTACATTGCCAATATCCATATACCTGGTATCCAAGCATGTAAGCACCCCAGGTCATCCTTGCTCATAAGGGGACCCTGACCAGAGGGCACCTGTAAGGCATGTAATTAATTTGCCTTCCCCTTACTACCTTTTAACTACCTGGACACTAGTAGGGGTGTATGTTCAGGTTACTATAACCCATGTTTGTAGAGTTGTGACAGCACTCGTCTGTTCTCTAAGGTCCAACCTGGACAGCTAGTACCATCTCTGGTTTCTATTTCTTGGTTCCTCCGCAACCCTTTAGGCCTTTACTTTGGATGGATACTGTTGGTGAAAATCTAAAATAGATTGCAAGCCAGTACCCTCCAGTATCCCATTATGCTTCCACAAATTCTCCTCCCCTCCACAGCCTTCGTATGAAACCAGGCACGGGACAAATCATTGGGCAAACCCTACCTGACTTTCTCCGTACCATCAACCATCCATCAGGGCTTCGATAATGTACCTTGTCTCATCAACCATGATCTCTAGGGCAGGGACCTTGCAGGTTCTGCATCTATCTGCACCCTCATGACATGGTTCCAGTAATGAGACATTGATAGTCAGATAAATATACCAGCAGGCCAGCCATCGGAGTTCATAGCCTCAGGTACTTACACAACATTTGACTACAAATAAGCCAAACATCCTTTGGTCTGTCTTCTCGTGGCACTACTTGCAGGGAATGTTCTTCTGATTTACCATCACAAGATCTGCCTTCTTTACCTGGCCCATCATTACATCTTCTAAAGTGACCTAGGCTGGAGATAGCAGTCTTTTCTAGTCCTACCATTTCTCTTGCCTTTCATAAGCCAGCTGTACTGTCTCTGGAATATCTTGCCTTGTCCCTTCCCAGTCCTTAACTAACAGCCACCGTTGAGGTTTATTCCCTGGTTATCAGATGCCATATCTGACCTGTTTGTCTTCGGATTAAACCCATGGTTTATCGCAAGTGGGAACAACCTAGTAGATAGTCATGTTGGGGTGTGATATGCAATTTAGGTAATTGTAATAGTGACACCTAGTTGTTTTGCTGGTAGGAAGAGGGACTATGTATGTACTGTTCCAGCACCCAATCAACTCTTACACTGTACCCATTAGTCTTGAGATGGAAAGCAGGTGGAAAGTTGACTTTCACCTGCAACAGGGGTATTAGACTCTTTAAGAACTATGATGGGAATTGGGTATCATGGTCAAGTATAATAGATTCATATAACCTATGAAAGTGCCAAACTTCATTTATGAATATCAAGACCAGCTCCTTGATTGCTACCACTATTAGCAGTGGTATAAAGTCTGCCCTTTTCTGAAAATCAATTCACGATTACCCAAATCTTTGTATACCCTTCACATTCCATCTGCGCTGCAATGAAATCCTTTAAAATTGTTGTTTAGGACCTTCTTGAACTATCAAGTGGTTCCAGCAAACTGAACTTCTTAAATTAGATGCACATGTTCTGTTGACATGCACCACAGGTTCAAATCTGCTCGGTCAGGTACTCGTTCATTTTTGGCTCCTAGATGTTAGCCCTATTAGTACCAATCATTTTGTTGGTCCCACAGTGCCCCACCAAGTGGGAATCTTAACCCGCCTCCATGATTGTCTGCTTCAATTCTTGTCCTGTAGCAATATACTCCTGTTCTTATACAGGAGTAAGTTCTTCTCACTGGTGCAGTGCTTGTTGACTTCCTTGCCACCAGCCACAATCGTCTTCAAGGCCCTCTGAGTTTCTAGCTCTTGTTTAACTGTAGCATAGAAGACTTCTAAAAAGGAGGACTGTGGCTGAAACCCTTGGCCTACTTGAAATACCTGTGGTTGCAAGGTGTCCTGTTCCTAGCTACCAAACCACTGTCCAAGGTGAAAAAAGGGCTACAGTTGCGAATCACTCGCACCTTCAGGGTGGTAGTCTCTATGTGGTGGTTGTGCATTAGACTTCTCATTCAACTACGGCTCACAGTAAATCAACCGCAAAGTGAATGCCTACAGGAACTCTGCCCGGCGATGCTGTCTCTGGTTCTGGACCTTAGTACTATTGAAGTACTCTAAGTTCTTATGATATGTACTAATCACTAATTGCTCCCTAACCGAGTGTATTAAATAATGCCACTCTTTGAATGCAGCCACAATGGCAGTCAGTTCCTTGTCATAGACATTATAATCAATCTCTGCTGGGTGGAACTTTCTCCTGTGGTAGGCCCCTAGGTGCTACCTCTCATCTCCACACAACTAGGAGGGAATAGCTCCTAATTCAAAAATTTCTCTTATCGGTTTCTAGCCTTGTAGGACTCCCACGATCCAAATGTGCTAGGATGCATTTGGATGTGAATGCTTCCTTCAACTAGTTGAAAGCCGGATCATATGTAGAGGTTCTATCCCATCTAGCATCCTACTTGGTCAAGTCCATTAACTCCCTTACAATTTTGCTGAAGCCTTCTATGAACCGACAGTAGAAGTTGCCAAAGCTCATGAAGCTCCGTACACCCACAATCATCAGCAAAAAAAGAACTACATGACCAGTGTATACCTGTTGCACCCAGACAGACATGACATCGAGTCTGCATCACCTGCATACTGTGCATTCTGAGATCAGATACAACACCGGCTGATATCAGGGGCACCTAGCGCTCATTGGCCATGCTCATTTCCATTCTGATGCAATCTTGTATCTGACCCCCACTCCACCAACAGCCAGCCCACATCTGGGTTATTCCCTATAGTTCTTACACATTCCGATACCCGCACCTCCATCTTGATGCTTACAAACGCCTTGTCTCCCAGTGACATAACTGTTTCTCACAGGAGGGCATCTAGTGTAGCCTCCATATACACAGTATATTCCTAATATTCTGCCACAGTGGACCTGGCAAGCTAGTCCTCATCGAGGAGAGACACATGCCCCTAATTTCAATTACACATATAAGCGTATTCCATTTTTGGCACTTCATGAATGAAATCGTAAAAATGGACTTACATTCCACACTAAATCTGAGTAATAGCTATAATGCAGTTGCAGTACAAGTACGTTGTTCTGATGTCACCACAACTCTAAGACTACTGGCACGGGCACACAGTAACTCCACAACGTGCTTCTAAACTCCTATCCACAACACAACTACTTTAATATACATATAGACCCTACTAAAACTAACTGCTACTTCTGTTGTCATATTGAATTTTATAACGTATGCTCATATCCATTTACCAGAACTTAAATTCTTTTTCCCTGTGAGGTTCAGGAGAGATTCTGGCTGTGTACCGGGTTTGACATCCGATTACTCACATGTCCTTTAGATGCAGCCCTCCATACCTTGTAGTATATATACACTCGAGGCTACCTTTCTAACACCCTAATAAACGTACCCTCCAGAGCAATGTCAGTGGAGTTACAGCCTGTTATTGAATTGGTCTTTGCTGGTAAGGTTCTGACTATGTAGTGATTTGACCCCAGATTCCTCAAGCGCACTTCCGCTGGACCACTCTGTCCTATGCAGCCTGGATCCACCTGATGCCAGCCTTACAATGCCTCAGTGAACATCTACTCATAATCAATATAGGTGGATTTAGAGCCTTGTATGGAAGTAGTTTTTGCTAGCAAGATTATAACTATATACTGATTTGACACTAGGCTCCTCAGGCAGCCTTTGGCTCCAGTACTCCTTCCTTTGCACCATGGATCTACGCGATGCCAGCCTTCCAACAGGCTACAGAACATCTACTCACGATCGATATTGGTGCAGTTTCAGCTTGCTATACAAGTGGTCTTTTGGAGCAGAGTTTTGAAAAGGGTTTTGACTTTGTACTAATTTCGACACTGGATTCTTTGCTCATCTTTTTGCTGCAGCCCTCAATATCTTGCAACACAGATCCAGTCGACACCACCTTTTGAACCACTGAAAGAATGTCTACTTGTAATCAATGTTGCTAGAGTTACGGCCTGTCATGAAAGTGGTCTTTGCTGACATGGCTCTGACTATGTACGGAGTTTAACACCAGATTGCTCAGGCATGACTCAGCTACAGATCTCCATACTTTGTAGCATGAACCTAGTCAATGCGAATTGTTCAACGGTCTGAAAGAGGTCTACTCGCCATTAATATTAGTAGACTTAGAGCCTGTTATGGAAGCGGTCTTTGCTGGTGCAGTTCTGACTATGTACTCAATTTGACAGTGGATTCCTTGTTTGTCCTTTATGTGTAGGCCTCCATACTACGCGGCCTATATATACCCAGGGCTAGCTTTCCCATAGTGTAAAGAATACATACTGGGGATCAACATTGGTGAAGTTAGCGCTTATCGTAAAAGTGGTCTTTGCTGGCGAGGTTTTCATTTCTTGAGAGTTGGCTTCATGTTACACTAGTGGTAGGGCCGGAGAGAGTTTGATGTAAGTATTACCATGTATATTAGTGTTTTTATAAGTTATGCTATCTACCGCTACTCCATAAGTTCAATTGTGAGATAGGCCACAAAGTGCGAATTGGGGGAGCTTGCGGGAACTGGTGATTTCAGAGCGGTTGTTCCAGATTCAGTTCACACTCCCACAGGATGCAGATTTGACATTATGTCCTGTGTGCATCCTTACAATTTTGTGTAGTAGCCAGTTGTATTCAGACAACCTCGTGTTATGCCTGGTTGCACCGGGGAAGTTCTGTGTCAGCTCACGTGTACCCTAATGCTGCTAAGATCCGACATTGCATGGTGAGGCGCGCTTTCTGTTCTGCATACCATGTACACCAGAGGCTTTGGGTGCTTGGGGCCCCAGACTATATTTTTGCTGATAATTGTAGCGGGGGCACCTGTAGGAAGATGCATCCCAAGGTTGCGACTGCACCAAACAACTTCAAACTTATCGCCAAAGTTCACACCGATGTAAGAGTAAAGTAAATGGTAAAACTTAATCTCCTTAGGCCTGACACTTCACTCAATCCAGGTCTCGCGAGGATTGATCCTTGGAGTAGGAGAGTTCTCGCATAGACTTTCAGGAAGTTTTATCTTATACCAGAAACTCTCCCATCAGTTTACTCCAACCATTTAAGCCCACCGTTCTCCGCTAAGAGTGGTCCGACACATCTCCTGGCAACCTCTTCGGGCATTCATGTGTCGACACACTCAAGTCGGCCTTCACCTTATGCGGTTATCATTTCTATGCTGTATTTCCACTTTGCCCACTACAGTGAAAACCTCTTCGCATCAGCGTCTTGCCAGTGGCTAACAGTCAAGACAGCTGATGAACCGGACTATCTATGACACCCTTCCAATATGCATTGATCTCTACATGACCATGGAAGCTACCATGAGTGGTTTATCTATCCGCTATTTACAGTTCTCGGACTTCCTTTGTCTTCTGCAGGAAGCGGTATTCGGGGAGTCATCCAATAGGCACTACCCATGACCACTACCTCGGATCTACCTTACGTGCAGTAGGAATCATGCTTTCAGTGTCTCTGCATGTCCCTTTCAGAGCCTATGGCATTGGGGACACTTTCGGGCTTAGTAGGTGTAAAACTCTCCCTGGTGCCCCAGCACCACCCAGGACTACTTTTCGGACCCCCACAGTTAACACCAGTTAACTTCACCGGTTTTGGTCCCTTGTACTCGGAACAACTTGGAGAAGGTACTCCACCTTCCACCCTATGCCCTCCTGTATATCCTGCGAACAGCGTATGGTTAACGCAACGGCCGCGATGTATACGGTGTTGCAAGCAGGTCTGCAACGCTCCTTCTCAGCTCGACTGCGCATGACTATGCAACGGTTTGCCCATGACGTCTGTGCCACAGGGCCTGGCTGGAAGGGTATGGTAGGAATAATGTGTCCAATTTACAGCTTCTTCAGAGCTGCGTAGCCCGCCCAATGGCATCCCCCAGAACCCCATATTCCAGTATTATGCATGGCTTCGCGTGACAAATATTCTGGTGAATTTTCCTGAACTCCGCGAGGGACTCCATATTGAAAGGTAGGGTAATGAAGGACTTTTGGCAGGGTAACCTGATCCTGAGGGTAGGGTAACCTTGTCTGCTGGACAAGATAACTTTCCCCTGTTACCCTGTCTATCCCATTGCAGGCGATAGACACTTCTGACCTTTCTCCAGTTACCGGGCCTAGCTGTGTAACTGCCCCTTCAGAGGTCCCCAAGTACACTAACAGCTCTGCGGGGTGTACCCAGGTACCTAAGTCCCTTGCCAGCCAATTCTATTCATCTTGGAGCCCGGGCCATCTGGTCTCCCTAGATCAAGTACTTACTTGCTGCCGGTTCCTACCCGTTCGCCTCCTGGCTACCTGTATGGGTGCAGGTTCCGGCTGCTACAGCTCATGTATACTGGGTCATTAGAATAACATATATTCGAGTTGACTAGTCTTTAATTGTCTGCACCTTTTGTGACAACATAGAGATTCCTACATTGGAGATCCTATGCCTGAGAAAGTCAACCTCCTATTGTTGAAAGCGGAATGTTTTCATCTTGATGCATAATCCTGCATTCCATAGATTTTCCATCACTTTCCTCACAAGTGCAACATGCTCGTGGTTGGTCTTGGAATATATCCTTACACCATCGATGTATGCTATGCCTCCTTCATCCAACAGGTCCCTAAATACATTATTACTCATGCTCAGAACAGTTATGTGGGCTGTTACAAAGCCTGAAAGTCCTGACCCTGTACTCATCAAGTTCATACCCGCACTGGAATACTGTTCTTCGCAGATCTCGTTCTGCCATCTCGAGAGGGTGGTAGCCATTCCTCATGTCTGGCCGGGTCAACATTATGGCCTTTCCAACCCTGTCTGGTAGCTTATTCATCCAGAGAAGGGGATCCTTACTTCTCACTACAATTTTGTTTAGCCCTCGACAATCTATTACTAACTATAAGCTGGTATCTGGTTTAGGTACAAACAGGATATGGGCTGCTGCAGATGAGTTGGATTGCTGCAGTTTTCCAGTCCACAGCATCTCATTGAGATACTTACAGAGTGCTTGAGGCTGCTTTTCCGATGAGTGGTAGATGGGCCTGACCAGAGGTTGGGTTACTAGTTGCAACTCAATTTGGGGATCATACTTCAACTGTTGTAGTAATGCCTCAGTCTGGTCTTGGGCGAAGGTATCTCGATGGTCTTTATATTCAGGGACCAATTTGATGGCAACGTCATCTCCAGATTCACCAGAAGATTATACCATGCACAACAGGGATATCTTGCACGGGTCTTCTGCGAAGTGCTCTTCTTCCATCATGGAAACCAACCCCTTGTGCTTTGTTGGACAATGGGTCTCACAGCAATCTGAGCACCAGGTTAGTGTCCCTGTCTTCCAATCAATAACTGGGTTGCAGCCCTTTAGGTATGACATTTCCAAGTAACTATCTATCTTAATAACAGGGAGGTATGCAACCTCAAAGCAGATCCCATTCACATGATCACGTATCTACATGTCCAATGACTTGATATAGTATGGGCCTGATCCCAGAATATGGTTGCAACTTGCATCACTAATTGGAACATCTATCTTCCCCCACACACCAGGGGTTTGGGTTTCCTTAACCTAGTAGCTGCTGAGCACTTACCCAGTAGCTCCGCTGTCTGAGAGTAGTAGCCCTTCTCCACTAGCCTGCCATGCTCCTGTCTTCAACTCTAATGTGACTGGCAGGTAAATGGACATAGTATGGTGGGGCCGACCATCACACTTGCATCTCTTTTCTTGTCTCCAGCATTTCATTCTCCCTCCTAGTTTCTTACTAATTCTCTTGTCTTTAAACACAAGAGGGGCTCCAAGGGGTTGGCAAACTTTGAACTTTGTGTATGAAAATCTTTGTCACAGTAGCTGGGATGTTTACTGTCATAATAACATGATTTTAAGTACTAAACTCTGCGCGGTAAACTTGTATATATCTTCAACTTATTCAAGTTCAGCGTGATATAGATTCACCTATAAGCAGACCATCCCTTCCTGGGGCTTCATAAGGTTCTACTTACGGACTAGTTCCAAGCAAAGCATCTTGGGGCTTCCCCTATATCGAGCCACTCTGCTATTGATACTTATTCCAAACCACAGGAACTATTCCATAAGGTACCCTAACAACCAGGGAAGAAAATCTTTAAAGAGATGTGTGAAACAACCAGTTGAAATCAGGAAATAACTAGATCCTGAAAGCAAAGAGAGAAAACACTACTACTGCACATGGCCCCAGATATCTACTCTATCTAATCTTGACAAGGTTTAGTTAGCGTCAGTTTCTCTACCAGTAGAGAGGTTCTTACCCTTCTCATGACTCATTGCCATGATTGTCTACCATTCATGTCACGATAGCTTATGGTTGGGGTCAGCCATGTTATACCTTAACACAGGAGTAGATTCTTACCAATTCTGAACTGTCAGTATCAACCTCTATTATCTGGAGTGATAACCGCTGGACTTCCAAAACTGGGGGCATTGAGGAAGAAGATAGAGCCTCAATGTACTTCTGGTATTTCCCCTTTCTGAGAGTTTCACATACTAGGGCTAACCTTTTCAACCAATTAGCCTAGTTGGATAAACTAACCACTGGGGCGGTCACAGTATACTTGTTCCAGAAGACCCCTGTCTACCCAGATTTGGTGCACAGGTTATGCTTTCTCTAATGTTCACTTAATGTCGACAGGCATTCATTCTATGCTATTTCATACTCAGAAGTTGCCAGCTTTGCCTGTTTTCTCATACTGTAATTAGTAGATTTGGTGGACCTCCTATTCTGTCTGCCCAAAACTTTGCCCCTTTTCTTAAATTTTCCTAAGGTTAATGACCTGTCTTCCTTCTGCTTTCTTTGTGCAAGCTTACCAGACCAGTAGATGATATGGTTACTGAACTGGATATTGTCTTTCAACATTTGTCCAAACTTTGAGAAAAGGTTAAGCTACTTATTCAGGTTGGTTGGATTGGGCTCCTTGAGTGCTCATAGATTGTGAACCTCTTGGATAATTCCAGACCATATCTTGTCTCACACTTGGACTCGATCTCTATAGCCCTGTTTATGCATGTAGTCAATTACCTCATTCCGCTATTTTTCAATGTAATGTAATTTTGTGACAAAATCTTGTCATTGAGGAAGAGATTGGTCATGCTCTGCTTGGTCTCCCCGGAAAGCTTCACTGCAGTTACTCCCAGAAACACGTCCAGGTTTGTATATAATTGCTATCCTTTATAGGAATGCCAGCATGCTGGACTGCCTCCTGGGTATTCTGCGCATAGAATCTCAGATACCAAGCATAAGCAGAGTCTTCTAGGAGCAGGATGACCAAGTTTACCTTATTGATATGGGTTAACTTGCAATCTGCGAAGTATTGGAACTTGCCATCTACTAAAGTCAAGAAAAGAACTCACGAGTTCCGTAACCTTACTTTTAAATATAGCCTTTTACTACAGCTGTTCCCTCTTATTCTCCTGATGCCTAGGTGTAGGCCTGGAAGCTGAACTGGTACCCAGAACTGGTCTCGCTAGCCCCTTGGCATGCCTGTTGATGTATTACATCTTTTTGTTACTCCAATCGTCCCACCAATCTCCTAGGTAGGGAGTTAGATCAGGCAAGTGGTCACCACCATCACTCCTATTACTGCTATGATGCTTGAAGCCTCCTGGATTACCAGGAGCTCCTGTCATGCCACCCCCAGGTGGCAGGTTCCCAACTCCACTACCCATAACATTTCCGCCTTGGGGTTCACCCAGTTAATAATACTTATCGTACTCTTCTGCAGGTTTCTGTTGATTGCCATATAGGGGAGGATCACTTGCTGGCTATATTAGTAGTAGGGACTATACTGGTGGCTCCCTACCTCCCAATGGTATCTACATTGTTGCCGTTTGGCTCATATAGAGAAACTCCCAGGGATTGGCATAAGTATTCAACCTTGTTGGAAGCCTGACATGCATCTATGACCTACAATACCAACATATCAGCTGACCATCTTGTTCCCTACCTGAGCCTGTATACCACTGGTGCTCTGGCTCCCTTAGTGCATCCCCATATATTGTAGTATACCTACCCCTATCCCATTTCTTGGGATCTACAGCCTGAAAAAAACAGTATTCTGTTTGTCCATCCAAATGACTCCTTGATATTGTAGCAAGGCAGAGAGGAACACTGGGCTTGGGTAGGACAGTGGGGACTACTTGTGCCCAGGGGATACCATAGAACAGGGTTTCCCGAACTGCAATCTGGGTACCAAGCAATGTGGTTTCAGTGTTCAGATCACCCAAGGCCTGGATTTGCCAATTCACCACGCCCTGAAACAACTGAGAATTAGATCTTAAGGGTGGTAGTGCAGGACTAGATCATGCAGTTTGTAGCCTGGGTATAGGCATTAGAGCGGGTACCTGGGTCAGAGTAGGAACTCGAGCCATAGCAGGCATTGGAACAGGAAGAGGACTTGTACTTCAGGTATAAAGCCGGGGTGAGGCTGTTTGTCCGACTGCAGACCTTGGAGTCCCAGGTGTAGGACCGATTGTTGGATCCCGTGTATTAGGGGCCATGATGCCTTTGGGCTTGGAAGCCTCTTTCTTTACCCATCTGTACTCAGTGGGACCAATTGAGGGACTAACTGATCAACTGCACAGCAGTGAGAAAGGGACTGGGAGAGAGTCTATAGATGCATTTGTGAAAGAGGAGGTATAGGAATAGCCTTCATTCTGCAAACTTTCTAGGATTTATATGCTGATGGGGCTTCGGGACACTCTGCATTTCTTGTCTCATACAAGACAGGCTAACTCCATTGTGAAATGATCTGGTTTGGCATGAACGAGTGGGAGAGGGGGTTCAGCCTCTGTCATCAACACATTATTCTCAACACCAACATCATGATCTTCTACAAATGCCTTCCCTGACTTACTCATCAATTTACTCCAAGTCTTCTAATCCTCCACCCTTGTGAGGTATGCCTACCGTACTACCTTAATCTATTTCACTACAGTGGTCACGATCTGCTACTTGAAAACCTTCCAATGCTGGTCATTCCAATATGTCATTTTCTTCTATAGTTCTGCAACCAACAATCCAATCTTATTGCTGGTGTATGTCTCAACCAGCTGGTAGGAGAATTTGCAAAACCTTATACCACATAGGGCGGTGGTAGTATATTGTACATGAGGTCAGAATCATAGAAGAATGTGAGCGATGCTGGATGTATGTTTCAAAGGATGAGGTCAACATATTTATCAAGTGGTATAATAGAGGCTGCCTAGATTAACTATTCTTACTCTTCCAATCGAATGCCCCGGACCTTTAGGAAGACTGAGGCGCGAAAGGTAGCAGCCAACATGGCACCAGAGTAGAGCAGTAAACTCACATCTGAGTCCAAGTCACGGTTGACTGTGGTTCACAGTTCAATACTATTTATTGCCCTTTCCACTACAAGCGAGTTGTTCCAGACAAGGTTACTAGTATTTACAGGTGATTAGTGCCAAAAGCCTAGAAAAGCGAGCAATCAGGAGAGGGGTTACGCAAGGATGTCACTTAACCATATACTGTAATGGGAGCACCTCAAGGGAGATGGACCCAACGGTTGTAACCATGGTGAACATCTTCAAACTTATCGCCAAACGATTACGCACAAATATAATGGTAAAGTAACAGTAAAGACTAATATTATTAAGCCATCCACTTCACTCAATTAAGGTCTCGACCGGATGTTGATTGTTTCAATAGAAGAGTTCTAGGATAGATTTAAGTAGTCAGAATTTATGCCAGAGCCTCCCCCATACGGTTGCTCCAACCCCTCAAGGACAACCTTCTCTGCTAAGGGTTGTTTGGTACTTCTTGCATATCCCTGTAGGTATTTATGTGTCGACATGCTCTACTCAGTGATCTTCTCATGCAGTTGGGTTTCTGAGCAGCACCGGACTTTTACCAGTTGGAGTAAAAACATCTACGGAACAGTGTCTTGCTAGTAGCTAACAGTCAAGACACCAGAGAAGGCCTACAAATATATGAACACCTTCCCCTATATCATTCTTCTATACAACTCCATGTTGGGTCCTCTAGTCCATGCAGTTTATATGCTTCTATCGTGCTAAGAGTTAATAGAGACTCCCGTGATAGGGTGTCAGGTAAGGTGACCCAATGGGCACTATCCAGTACTACAACACTCAATACCACATCAACTAGAATCAGAATCATACCTTTATTGTCCTCAAACTTCCCCCAGGGAGGTTATGGCATATCGGCATGTTTAGGCCTGGTAGCTGTAAAAGTCCTCTGATCAGTTTGGGTACCATCCAGGACTACCCCATAGACCCTGACAGATAGCCTCCACTATCGCCATCAATTCTGGTCTATCCCACCTCCCACGACTTGGAGAAGGTACTCTACCTTCTCATCTATTGCCCCTCACATACCCTGCAAATAGCTTACAGTTGAACAGATAGCCAGACCATATACAGTATTATAAGCCAACCTCCAAAAGCACTCTTTAGCTAGACTTTGTGCAACTACAAAGCTGTTTGCCCATGATGTACAGGTGCCATGGTGGCGCTGGAAGGTTATGATAGGAATAATGTCCCCAAGTTACAGCTTATTCAGAGCTGAATAGTGTAGCCAATAGCATCGCAGAGAATCCTAGGTTTGGGGATTGTCCATAGTTTTACATGACAATCATTGTAGTCAATTTTCCCAAAGTCCCCAAGACACTTTGTCGTGCAAGTTCAGGCACCTTAGCATGTTTGACTGGGTAACTAGACCCCCAAGGTAGGGTAATCCTACCAGGACACCAGGGTAACTTTACCGTCTTACCCTGTCAACTATCTCATCAGAGTTAGACACTTGTATCCTTTCTCCTGTTAACCTGCTCAGCAGTGTAACTTGCCTGCTTTAGGTCTCTAAGTATGCGGACATTGCCCATATCCTTGTACCTGGCATCCAAGTACCTAAGTACTCAGGATCATAATTGCTCATGGGGCAACCCTGACTATGCAGTACCTGTAAGGCAAGTAATTACTTACCTGCCTATTCCTACCTATTGACCGCCTGGTCACCAGTATGGGTATAGATTCAGGTTCCCATGACACATGTATGCTTGGTTGCTACATAAAATTGCCGAAGTCTATGTAATACTCAATATCTCCTCTTTTTTTTGGTACTTCCCGACCCTGTATCACTTGGGTTTGGATCAGAGCCATTTCCACTTCCTCTCCCTTAATAAAGAAGCTGAGGCATTCCGCTTCCTGCCTGTGCAATTTGTATTTCATAGGTTTGACATTCATTCCTGATTTTTCTATATCCTGTACAATATTGTTGACATCCTTCCTGTCCTAGTCCATCTCTTTGGAATATATAAATACAATGTCTACATAGACCATACAGTATACAGCCGCCTATTTGCCCAATACCCAGTTGATACCCCACTAATATAACCCCAGACCATTGGTTAGGCTGAATGGGAGGACCAGGTGGTTGTATGTTCCATATCTAATAGCAAATATGGCTTTCCATTCATCTCCAGGCTTGATCCTACTATTGCAGTATGTTTCCTTGATATCAAGCTTAGGGAAGTGTTTTTGCCGATCCCAATTAGGCCAGGGCCTCACGGATTGGTTGTAGATGGTATCAATCCTTCTTTATAATCTCCTTAAAGGTACGATTGTCTGCAGACAAACTCAGCCTTCCATCATTCTTTCAAATAAACACAATTGATGATCCACCCTTCTCAAAGGAATGCTAAATCCATTCCGATTGCAGGCTCCATGCCATGTTACTTGTAAGTTTCTGGACCTCTATTTTGCTGGGGCATTAAATCCTGTCTCCTGCAAATGGCATGTTCTGGTTGAATTCTATTCTCAAGTCTACCCATTTCCGATGCCGGGCTATTTTTATTTTATCTTCTTCTTGGAATGGCTCCCCGCACTGTGTAAAGTCAGCAGCCCTAAGAAGATCGATCGGTAAGGTTGCAACCGGATGAAACAACTTCATACTTATCGCTAAAAGTTCAGACAAATAGAAGGGTAATATAAGCGGTAAAACTTAATATTGCTAATCCTGATGCTTCACTCGATTAAGGTCTCAACAGGATTGATTGCTGGAGTTGGAGAGTTCCTGCATAAACTTTCAAGTGGTTTTGTCTTATGCCAGAATCTTGCCAATCAGTTTACTCCAACTATTTGAGTGTACTCTGCCCTGCTAAGGGTGGTCTGACATGTCTCCTGTCATACCCTTCTGGCATGCATGTGTTGACACACCCTAGGCAGCATTCACCTTATGTGGTTATCATTTCTGCGCAATATCTCAATTTTGCCTACCAGAGTGAAAACCTCTCCACCTTCGTGTCTTGCTAGTGGCTAACAGTCAAGACATGTGTTGAACCGAACTATCTATAACACGCTTCCCCTATTCGTTGCTCCTTATATGATGCTGGAAGCTATAGTAAGTGGTTAATCTGTCTACTATTTGTGACTCGGGGACTTCTCCTGCTTTCTGCAGGATAATCTGGTCCAGCAGTGCTTCATGGGGCACTACCCATAACGCCTGTCTTGGATCCACCTTACCGGTTGTAGGAATCATGCTTTCACTGCCCCTAAACTTTCCTTACAAATCCTCAGATGTGGAGGACATGTATGGCCTTGCCAGGTGTAAAACTCTCCCTGTGACCCCCGTACTACTCAGGACAACCTTCTGGACCCTCCCGGTTAACCTCCGCTAACTCTGCCAGCTCTGGGCCACTTTACTACGACAAACATGAAGGAGGTACTCTATCTTCCACGCTGTACCGCCTGGAATATCCGGTGTTGCAAGCCTGTCAGCAAGGATTCCCTTTTTGTAAACTGGACACAACCACACAACAGTTTGCCCATGACGTCCAGCCATCAGGGCAAGGCTGGGGACTTTGAGAGCAACAATGTCTCCAATTTACAGCTTCTTCAGAGCTGCCTGACACGCCCAATAGCATGTCCCGGAACTATGGATTCCTGTATTATGCATATGTTCATGCAACAAACATTCTGGTCATATCCCCCAAACTCCCTAATCGACTTCATATTGCTAAGTGGCTTAACCCAGGTTCTGGTCAGTGTAACGCGAGACCCCAGGTAGAGTAGCTGGGATCCTGGAGTAGGGTAACCTGCTCTGGAGGTCCGGGTATCTTTCCCCTGTTACCTGGTTGATTGCTATAGCGGAGATAGACTTCTCTCCCTTTTACAGACCAAGTTACCCAGCCATGGAGGGTACCTTGCACGCGGCCAATTGTCGACTATGCTAACACCTCCCAAGGCTGTATGCCACACAGTTCATAATGGAACCCAGACCATGTGGCTTCCGTTGGTCAAACCCTCCCTTGTCCTCCTAATGCTACCAGTTGGCCTCAGGGCCCCCTGCATAGCTGTAGATTCAGCCAGTCATAGCTCCTGCATGTCAGGTCATCGGATCACTCCCCTCTTATTTACAGTCCATACCAGACGATTAATGTCTTCTCTTATTTCCATAACTCCATTCCCACAAGATCCTGTTGTCCCCCATCTTGGATGGATATCTTTGCTGGAAATCGAGAATTGTCTGCAAGTCTGTCCTCTCAAGCATCTCATAGGACTCTCACGAGTTCCCCCCAGCTGCATAGCCTTTCAATGAGACGAGGTACTGGCACAAACACGATGGAAATTCCTCCCAGGATCCACCGTACAAGTGGCCGTCGACGACTCCGTCCATAACGCAACAGGGCCCATAACCATGAGGTCTGTGGTACGACATCCTTGAACCTGCGTCATTTCGGATTCTTGCAATACAGTACTACCAACATGATGTTGAAACCGGAGTAGACGCTGCATCTGGTGGGCAATTGGGGCTTATAGGCTTGGGGACCTACTTGACATTAGTCTATGAAGAGGGCAAATATCCACTGGTCTACCTTCTAGATTAGACGAGTAGTGTATATGTTCTTTTAGTTCGACACTACTCAGTCTGCTTCCTGAGCCTACCCAGAGGCCCCAACATTCAAGGTAATGTTGTCCAGCAAGAGCAAGGTTTTCGGGTCGTGCCATTTCCTTTGCCTTGCTTGTGCCCATTGAATCATTTTTAGAATCTCTTGCCAGGTTCCTTCCCATTCCTTAACCAAGAGCTCACTGCTGGGGTGTATCCGCGGATTATTGGACAGCACGCGTATATGGTTTATTATTGCATAAAACCTGCCACTGATCTCCAATGTTGATAACCTGGTGGATTCCAGTGTTCAGGTATTATAGGTGTACCCCGCAAGCAGTAGTAGCTAAACCCAATGGTCTGGTTGGTAGGAACCGTAGTTATCCGAGTACTGCTCCAGTGTCTGATTAACCCTCTGGGTTCACTTATCCATCTCACAGTGGAAGGTAGTCAAAACATCTGGGTTCATTGGCAACAAGTGTATTAGACCCATCCAGAACTTGGGTGTGAACTGGGTATCTTGGTTGCAGATAATTGCCTCAGGGAGTCCATTAAGGAGCCAAATTTGCGGCAAGAATATCACTGCAGAGTCCTTGATCGGTTTCTGGATAATCGGGGGTATGGAATGTGCGATTTTCGAAAATCTGTCCACAATGACCCAGTTCTTGGTATACCCTTCAAACTCTGGCAACCCCACAATGAAGTCTAATACGATTGCTGTCCCTGGTCACATAGGAATCCAGAATAGGTTCCAGGAGACAAAACTTCCTGTCCTTGATGCACTTGTTTCTCTACCATGCATCACAGGTTCATACATAGTTGGCAATGGGCTCACCCAGCTCAGCCTAGTACAAGTTAGCCCTAACTCTACTGATGATCTTGTAGGTCACGAAGTGTCCCACTATACAGGAGTTGTCCATGGACTGTATGATTGTCTCCTTTAGATCCTGACTCTGAGGACATACTACAAGTTCTTCTAGCACAGTAGGCCCCTTCCCATCATAAAGTGTCGGTCAACCTGGTTGTCACCAGTTGTCATTGCCTTCTGGATTCCTAAGTATCCCTGAACCTGTTCTATCGCTACAGGCAGTTGATCTAAAAGTGATGACTGTTACTAAAAACCTTGGTATACTTGCAACACCCGTGGTTATGAGATATCCTGTTCCTGGCTAAGAACCCACTGCCAGGACGGAAAAATAACAGTGGCCAAAAATTACACCCCGCTTCAGGATGGTAGTCCCTGCGCCACTATAAAGTATCAGCATACCCATCCAACCACCCTTGTCAGTAAACCACTTTGAAGTTAAATGGTTATAGGAACTCAGCCCAGCAGTGCTGCCTATAGTTTAGGACCTCAGTACTAGTAATGGACTCTAAACTCCTGTGATCCTTATGGATCACCAATTGGTTTATTACCGAGCATAGCAGATGATTCCATTTGTTAAATACCACTACAATAGCGCTTATCTCCTTGTAATTGACATCATAATTAATCCGTACCAGGTGAAACTTAGGGCTATGATTGTACACCGGACGCCACCTCTTGTCCCTCCAGAACTGTGTGAGGACAGCGCCAAACGCAAAGTCACTAGAGTCGGTTTCTCGCCTGGTTGGCCATTCGCAGTTAAAATATGCTAGAATAGGTTTGGTTTTAAATGCTTCCTACAAATGATTGAAGGCCTGTGTGAAAGCAGGCATCTAGTGCCAACCGACATCTTTATTCTTTAGGTCAATCAGAGGTTTCATCACCTTGCTGACACCTTTTATGCAGTAATGATTGAAGTTAGCGAAGCTCATAAAAATTTAAACCTGAATAAGAGATGTCCGAGCTGCCCAATTCCTAATTGGTTGCACCTTCCCTGATCATATAGAGATCCCCATATCAGAGGTCCTGTATCTTAGAAATTCAACTTTCCATTGGTGGAAGTTGGACTTTACCATGCTTATGTAGAGTCTTGCTTCGTGCAATTCTTCCATCATCCGCCTCACTTGCACTACATCTTCATCCATGGTTTCTGAGTAGGTCAGGATGCTATCCATCTTTGCAATGACTCCTTCATCCAAGCAGTCTCAAAAGATCTTGTTTATCATACTGTGGAAGGTTGCCTGTGCGTTATATAACCCAAATGGCAGGACTGTGTAATCGTATAGTCTGTATCTATACTGGAAGGCAGTGTTCTATTCCTCAGCTGCTGCCCTACTATGAAGATAGTAGCTGTTTTTCAGGTCCAACTTACTGAACAGAGCAGCTTTTCCTAGTCTGTCTCAGAGTTCGTTCCTCAACAGTAATGAGTCTTTACTTTTAACAAAGGTTGCGTTAAGCTCGAGGTAGTCTATTACCAACCTGAAGGTACATTTGGTCTTAGGCAGAAAGACATGAGGGGCTGCCGCAGAGGGACTAGATCACTATAGCTTTCCAGTTTGAAGCATGGCGTTGACGTATTTCCTGACTGCCTTCCGCTTCTTCCTCGATAATAGATAGACGGGCTCATATGTGTGTTTACTTGCGGATTGCAACTTGTTTATACCAGTATGTTTTCAGTACTCTGGTAAAGCCTCAGTCCGTTCTTGACTGAAGATGTCCTTATAGTCCTCATGACCTAGGAGTAGCTTGACGACAATGTCTACACCTTCTTTGCCTGGAAATTGTCCAATTCCCAATAGGTACATATTACTACGGTCTTTGGCTATTATCTCTTCGTCCGTTATGAATACTAACCCCCAAGGCTCCGATAGGCCCTTAGCCTTACAGAAATCTGAGCGCCCGGCTAGTGATCCTGTTGTCCAACCTATGCCAGGGTTATGGTCCTTCAGCCATGAGATAGGTAGGGATCTATCAACCTCTATGTCGGGCATATCCACAACCTGGAAATGCATCCCATTCTGCTAGTTACCTATCCACATATCCAATGACTTGGTATAGTGAGGACCTGACCCAAGAATATGATTACCGCTTAGATTCCTTATTAGCACCTGTACCTTTCATGGTATACAAGGTGTGTGAGTCTGTGTTAACCAATGAGCTACTAAGCACTGGTACAGTAGATTCACTAGCAAGTAGCAGGAGTGCTTGCCCACTTACATGTCTTGCCCTGATCTTCTAGTCTACCTTCACGAGTAAGTGAATAGACTCGATATGATGAGGCAAGTTGTCACATTTCTAAGTTTTCACTTGTCGTGGGGACTTAGTGTTCTTGGTTCAATGATTTCAGTCCCTTGCCTTGCGACACAAGAGTGGCCACCACAGGTTAGTAAATGTTCCTGGGATTGGAGTCCATAGGATTACAATTGTTAGGGTGTTTACTACAACACCAGGATCATTTTCGGTACTAAACCCTCTTCTGGTAAACTTGAAAATAACCCTTTTAATTAGGTCAAGTCCTGTCTGAACCAACTCCTCTCTTGCCAAAGATAATGAATTTACCGATGTTGGTAGAGGTCTGCTATTGGACTTGTACCAGCCGAAGGGACATGGTACTTCCCCAATCATGAGTGTCTACTCCAGCGAGACTTTACCCAGCCTCAACCGAAACAATGTCCTAAGGCTCATCCATCCAGGTAAGAAGTACCTGCAAGAAATGCATATAATTGGAACCAAGGAAATAACCAGAAACTGAACCAAGGAAAGATAAACCAGTCTACGGCACATGGCCTGCAACATCCATCTGCCAATAACCCATGGGTATAGTCAGTACTATGCTCATCTGTACAGTGGAGGGGTACTTACATATCCCAGAACCCCTTCCTGGATTATTTCTATCTATCTCCTCTGGGTCTATGGATATGAGTGGGCAAGGCTATACCTTATGGAGAATGGGTTCTTACCCATTCTGCGCTGTCAGTATAAACCTCTATGGTTTGAGGTGATGTCTGCCGGACTTCAACTGTCTTCAACTAGGAAGCCAGAGGTGCTGTTTTAATATGCTTTACCCAATTGTCCATACCCGAAGGCTGGCTCACCAGGGCGGCCCGTTCCACCCCTGACCTATTTGAGACAAAGTGACAACTGGGGACTTGGCCATGCACTTTCACCAGAAGTGACCAGACTCCGTTGCCGTTACAACCACAGCGAAAGAAAAAACCACACCAAATTTTTCGCAGAGCTTCCACCTCCTTGGTCCACAACCTATTGTCACCGCTTCACCCCCCTTTTTAAAGACTTTTCATCAACAAATCATCCTCTATTATTTGTTCACCATCACCTTTCATCAACCGAGTCTCTGATCCCGCCCTCTGATGCCTCCCAAGCATAGAGGCAGAGGCAGGGGGGCTGTAAACCCTCTAGCAGCCGCCTTTGACCCTACCCCACCTCCTCACCCAACCTCGCCTGATGACACCCAGATGGGTGAGGGCAGCGCATCCCCCGTCCACACTGTGGGAACCAGCCAACCACCTGAACAACGCAAAATAAGGACCATGAGGGAACTTAACTACGTTGTTGATGACCAGGAAGAATATCTCAACACCCTTTCAGATAATTACAATGAAATGCACACCGTCTTCACAGCTATCAAGGCCCACCTCCAAGTTGTCCAAGAGCGCCACATCAAAGACACTGAGGATTTGAAGACTCTGGTTGCATCCCTCACCAGTCAAGTTGCGGAACTTCAGTCCCAACTCCTCCTTCAACAACCAAATACCCAGCACCAGTCCACCCTCCCCCCACCTCGTGCAGCTGAAACCTGGGCCCAGAAAGCGACCAGGGCACTACCAGTCAAGCCTACTACCACTTCACCGTCCAAAAAACTCCCTGCCACCCTCCTCACAAAACGCGACCGCACCATTGTCATTGAGAGAGATGGGACACCCCTACCTGACAACACCAACCACCTCACCATTCGTGATGCTGTCAACACAGCAATCAAGAAACAGCTCATTTCAACTATCGAGTTCACACCAAACCATCATGTTCTTCTTGTTACCAAAGAGAACACTCCTGCCTCTACTGTACTCAAGAACCACCGGTTTACGATTGAGGAAGCAATCAGAGCAACAATTCCTGCCGCCACTGGCCTCAGAAAGGATGAGATCTGGCAAAAGGTCATCATACACGGCGTCCCCACCACTGCACAGTTTCATACCGTCCAAGCTGAGATTGAGGCTTTCAATCCTGGCACTCACCTCCCCCGCCCTCCCAGATGGCTCACCACGGCTATCCAGCGCAAAGACAAAGCAGCGTCTGCTATGGTCCTTACTATTGCAGGCAAAGAACCTACAGCAAAAGCCCTCAGCAGAGGCCTCTCACTCTTTGGCAGAAAGTTTAAGGTGCAACGCTACCTTTCTTTTGGTCCTGACACCCAATGCTCTAGATGCTTGGAATTTGGTCACCACCCTACCCAATGCACCAAAACACCCCACTGCGCGATCTGTTCTCAGGAACATCCAGCCTACCTCCACACCTGCGGCAGATCTGGCTGCCCCATCAAGGGCAAGCCGTGCCTTCATACAACCATCAAGTGCCTCAACTGTGGCAACGATCACCTGGCCACCTCCAAGGAGTGTCCTACTTACCTTCACGCACACCAGGCAGCAACTGAGAGGAGGAACAGGGCTGTTTAGGGTTATTACTTTTGTTTCCTGTATTTGTTAGGCTTCAGGCGGAGAGGAGGATTTTATTACTTGGCCTATGACGTGCCCACTGAAAAGCTGCTACAATCATAGCAAGAGACGGAATTTTGGACCGGTACCAGGTGGTACCTTCTGTATGTTAGTTGGCGCTTCATAGCCTGCACGGCTCCATAAGCGTAATGATACATAATAATAATAATAATAACCAGAAGTGACCAGGTTGTCTGCACTTACTGGACCAGTTGTGCTTTCTCCGACATTTAGTCCAAGTCAACAGGATATCTTCATATGCCATTGGCTACTCCACAGTTACCAGCTTTCCCTGTTTTGCTCAGTTGAAATTAGTGAGTTTGGCAGCGCTCTCGTTCTGTCTCCCTGAACCTTTACCCTTCTTTTTAAATCTCCTGAAGTCAATGACCTGTCTTTCTTCTTATTGGTTAGCTGAGACTGCCAGACAGGATGGACAATGGAATTACTAAACTCCTTGTTGCCTTCCAACCTATGTCCAACCTTTTAAAGAAGATGAAGGTACTCTTTCAAGTCAGTTGGATGCGACTCCTTGAGTACCCATGCATTGCAAATGACTTGTGTAAGGCTTAGCCATGCCTTATCTCATTCCTGGACTGGATCCATATAGTGGAACTTATACATGTAGTCAGTTATCTTGTCCAGGTACTCGTCAATATGATGTGGCTTCATTACAAGGTCTTGCCTCTCATGCAGGTGTCAATCTCATGCTGCTTGGTTAGCGCCAAAACTTTATTTGAGCCGTTCTCAGAATCCTTTCCGCATTGGTAAGAGGTTGCTGTCATTTACAGGAACCCGCGTACACTTGGCTGCTTCACTGTTAATGTGCACATGCAACCCGAGGTACTACACCCAGAAAGAGTCTTCTAAAAGGGCAATCACCAAGTTCACCTTATCCAAACTCTTTAGTTTGTAATGGGTCAAGTTTTCAAACTTCAAATCTACTAAGCCTAAGAAGCTTATGAGTTCTGTAACCTTCTTCCTGAACCGCAGGATACTACACAGCTTTTCCAGCTCATTCTGGTAGTGCCTTGATACAGGCCAGGATGCCATACCAGTACCCCGCAGGGCTCTCGCTAACTACTTGGCCCCGCAGTCAAAGTGTCGTTTCTTTTCATTACTCTACTCATCACAAGGAACCCCCAAGTAAGGGTTCAGGTCAGGTAGGGAGTCACCATCATCACTGCTATCACTGCTGTCATGATCAGATATGCCAGGATTGGCTCCAGGTCCAGTTATGCCAGCTGCAGTTGGTTGACCTCTACCAGCAGCAGCCATGGTATTCTCACCTAAGGCTTGACCTCGCCGATGATATCTATTGAACTGTTCCTCCTATCCCCTTTGGGTACCACCAGGGGGAGGATCACCTGCTGGAGGTCTGGGTACCGATGGCTGCGTGGGTGCCTGACCACTTCCGACTGGTGTCTGAGTTGGTACCACTTGACTTATCAGGACAAACTCCTAGAGATCTGTACAAGTATCATACCTTATTGCAGGTCCTACATGTTTCTGTGACCCACAATACCCCCATGATGATCTACCATCTTATTGTCTACCTGGCCAATACACCACTGGCCCCCTAGCCTCCTTAGCACATTATCATGTATGGTAAGGTATTCACCCTATAAGCGTTTCTCCAGATTTGAAGCCCGAAAGGCAGTACTACAATTCTCCATCTAAGTCGCCATTGGGTATGGTCGTGAGGCCAGTAGGTACTCTGGGCTGGGTTGTGGTGGTAGGGACAACCGGGGCCCATGGAGGACCAGACGATGGGGTTCGATTCACGGGGATAGAGATACCGCACCAAGCGGTTTCTGGATATTGATCTGCCAATACAGCTCTCTGTGATTTACCATGTCCTGAACCAAGGGTGACCTGGATCTGGAAGAAGGTACCATGGGGCCAGGTGGAAACATCTGTAGCCGGGGCGTAGGCCTCAGGCCAGTACCTAGGCAGGGGGAGGGACCGGAACACATGTGGGTACAGGAAGAGGGAGAGGTGTTGGCCTTAGTGCCGTAATCGGCGGTACAGGTGTCTGACCCACTGCCAGATTCAGAGGTGCTTGTGCAGGACAGGGTGCCGGACCTGGTATGCCACATGCCAAGATCCCTTTGGGCTTCGAGGCCCATTTCTTTCCGTTTCTACTGGAAGTGGGCCCAATTGAACGACTACCTGACCCACTCGATGCAATTGAGTAAGGCACCCAGAGTGAACTGGTTGATGCTCTGGTAAAGAAGGACATGTAGCAGTGGCCTTCTAGAGGTGGACTTTCTAGGACTCATATACTGATGGGGCTGAGGTACGCTTGCAATTCCTCACCTCATGCCCAACATTCCAATATCATGGCCAAATCATCAGGTTTTGCATGGAGGCAGGGGAGCGGGTGGGCAGCCTCTATTATCCACACAGCATTCCTAACATTGATGTTATACCTTACTACAAAGGCCTTTGCTAGAGTATTCATCCGTTCTCTCAATTCTTTTTCATCCTTTACTGTTGCAGGGTATGCCTGCTGCTGTACCTTCACCCATTTCACCAGAGCAGTCATGATCTAACCCTTGAACACCTTCTGTTGCTGGTCATTCCAAAACCTTGTTTCCTCCAGTACCTTGGTAACCAGACATACAACTGCACAAACCATGTGTAACGGGGGCACCCCTTGGAAGATGGATCCCAAGATTGTGACTGCACCGAATAACTTCAAACTTATTGCCAAAGGTTTACACATCTTTAAGAGTAAAGAAATTGGTAAAACTTAATATCGTTAAGCCTGACCCTTCACTCAATTAAGGTCTCCAGAGGCTTGACTGTTGGAGTAGGGGAGTTCTCGCCTAGGCATTCAGGTAGTTTTATCTTATGCCACAAACTCCCCCATCAGTTTACTCCAACTGTTCGAGCACAACCTTATCTGCTAAGAGTGGTCGGACACATCTCCTGGTGTACTCTTCGAGTGGTGCATGTGTCGACACACTCTGGTTGGCATTCACCTTATGCAGTTATCGTTTCTGAACTGCATTTCCATTTTGCCCACCAGAGTAAAAACCTCTTCACTTAAGTATCTTGCCAGGGGCTAACAGTTCAGACACCTGATGAANGTAGTGCCTTGATACAGGCCAGGATGCCATACCAGTACCCCGCAGGGCTCTCGCTAACTACTTGGCCCCGCAGTCAAAGTGTCGTTTCTTTTCATTACTCTACTCATCACAAGGAACCCCCAAGTAAGGGTTCAGGTCAGGTAGGGAGTCACCATCATCACTGCTATCACTGCTGTCATGATCAGATATGCCAGGATTGGCTCCAGGTCCAGTTATGCCAGCTGCAGTTGGTTGACCTCTACCAGCAGCAGCCATGGTATTCTCACCTAAGGCTTGACCTCGCCGATGATATCTATTGAACTGTTCCTCCTATCCCCTTTGGGTACCACCAGGGGGAGGATCACCTGCTGGAGGTCTGGGTACCGATGGCTGCGTGGGTGCCTGACCACTTCCGACTGGTGTCTGAGTTGGTACCACTTGACTTATCAGGACAAACTCCTAGAGATCTGTACAAGTATCATACCTTATTGCAGGTCCTACATGTTTCTGTGACCCACAATACCCCCATGATGATCTACCATCTTATTGTCTACCTGGCCAATACACCACTGGCCCCCTAGCCTCCTTAGCACATTATCATGTATGGTAAGGTATTCACCCTATAAGCGTTTCTCCAGATTTGAAGCCCGAAAGGCAGTACTACAATTCTCCATCTAAGTCGCCATTGGGTATGGTCGTGAGGCCAGTAGGTACTCTGGGCTGGGTTGTGGTGGTAGGGACAACCGGGGCCCATGGAGGACCAGACGATGGGGTTCGATTCACGGGGATAGAGATACCGCACCAAGCGGTTTCTGGATATTGATCTGCCAATACAGCTCTCTGTGATTTACCATGTCCTGAACCAAGGGTGACCTGGATCTGGAAGAAGGTACCATGGGGCCAGGTGGAAACATCTGTAGCCGGGGCGTAGGCCTCAGGCCAGTACCTAGGCAGGGGGAGGGACCGGAACACATGTGGGTACAGGAAGAGGGAGAGGTGTTGGCCTTAGTGCCGTAATCGGCGGTACAGGTGTCTGACCCACTGCCAGATTCAGAGGTGCTTGTGCAGGACAGGGTGCCGGACCTGGTATGCCACATGCCAAGATCCCTTTGGGCTTCGAGGCCCATTTCTTTCCGTTTCTACTGGAAGTGGGCCCAATTGAACGACTACCTGACCCACTCGATGCAATTGAGTAAGGCACCCAGAGTGAACTGGTTGATGCTCTGGTAAAGAAGGACATGTAGCAGTGGCCTTCTAGAGGTGGACTTTCTAGGACTCATATACTGATGGGGCTGAGGTACGCTTGCAATTCCTCACCTCATGCCCAACATTCCAATATCATGGCCAAATCATCAGGTTTTGCATGGAGGCAGGGGAGCGGGTGGGCAGCCTCTATTATCCACACAGCATTCCTAACATTGATGTTATACCTTACTACAAAGGCCTTTGCTAGAGTATTCATCCGTTCTCTCAATTCTTTTTCATCCTTTACTGTTGCAGGGTATGCCTGCTGCTGTACCTTCACCCATTTCACCAGAGCAGTCATGATCTAACCCTTGAACACCTTCTGTTGCTGGTCATTCCAAAACCTTGTTTCCTCCAGTACCTTGGTAACCAGACATACAACTGCACAAACCATGTGTAACGGGGGCACCCCTTGGAAGATGGATCCCAAGATTGTGACTGCACCGAATAACTTCAAACTTATTGCCAAAGGTTTACACATCTTTAAGAGTAAAGAAATTGGTAAAACTTAATATCGTTAAGCCTGACCCTTCACTCAATTAAGGTCTCCAGAGGCTTGACTGTTGGAGTAGGGGAGTTCTCGCCTAGGCATTCAGGTAGTTTTATCTTATGCCACAAACTCCCCCATCAGTTTACTCCAACTGTTCGAGCACAACCTTATCTGCTAAGAGTGGTCGGACACATCTCCTGGTGTACTCTTCGAGTGTGCATGTGTCGACACACTCTGGTTGGCATTCACCTTATGCAGTTATCGTTTCTGAACTGCATTTCCATTTTGCCCACCAGAGTAAAAACCTCTTCACTTAAGTATCTTGCCAGGGGCTAACAGTTCAGACACCTGATGAACTGGACTATCTATGACACCCTTCCCATATACATTGATCTCTACTTGGCCCCGGAAGCTACTGTGAGCCATTTACCTATCTACTGTTTATGCGTCTCGGGCTTCCGCCGTCTTCTGCAGGATGTGGTGGTCCGGGAGTGGTCCAATGGGTGCTACCCATGACCACTGCCTCGGGTCCACCATACCTGTGCGAGGTATCATGCTTTTAGTGTCTCTGCACTTCTCTTATACACCTTATGGCATAGGGGACACCTTTGGGCTTGGTAGCTATAAAACTCTCCGGGTCACCCCGGCACTACCTAGGGCTACCTTCGGGACCCCCATGGTTAACTCCCACTAACTCCGCCGGTTTGGTTGACTTTACTCCAAACAACTTGGAGGAGGTACCCCATGTCCCACCCTATGCCTCCTTATATATCCCGCGAACAACCTATGGTCGACTAGACGGTAGCAATGTATAAGTTGTTGCAAGCAGGTCTCCAAAGATTCCACTTTGTCTAGACTACACACAACTGCCCAACCATCTGCCCATGACATCCGGGCCTCCCGGCGGGGCCGAAGGGGTATGATAGGAATAATGTCTCCAATCTACAGCTTCTTGGGCGCTGCATAGCTCACCCAATAGCAGCTTCCGGAACCCCAGATTCCCATATTATGTATGGCTTCACATGACAAACATACCAGTGATTTTTCCCAAACTCCCCCAGGGACTTTGTATTGAAAGGTTGGGTCACCCAGGACCTTGGGCACGGTAACCCAAGCCTCATGGCAGTGTACCCTGATCCTGTGGGTAGGGTAACCTTGTCTGCTTGCCAAGATAACCTTTTCCTGTTACGCTGTCGATTCCCTTGCTGGAGATAGACACTTCTGACCATTCTCCAGTTACCCGCCCTAGCTGAGTAACGGCACCTTCGGAGGTCCCTAAGTAGGTTGACACCGCTCCCAGGTGTATTCAGGTGGCTAAGTACCTGGCCAGCTAATTCTGTTCATCGCAGAGCCTGGGCCATTGGGTCTCCGTAGGTCAAGTCCTTACTTGCCTACATGTTCCTACCAGTTCGCCTCCTGGCTACCTGCATCGCTGTAGGTTCCCACTGCCAGAGCTCATGTATGCTGGGTTGTTACATCACTCCCCTCTTCTCTACTGTCTGTTCCGGACAGTCATTGTCGTCCCTTATTTCCCTGACTCGATACCCCCAGACCCTATGGTCCTTGGGCTTGGATGGATATCTTTGGTTGAAATTCAGAACGGCCTGTAAGCCTGTCCCTTCTGGCATCTCATATCGCTCCCATGAGTCCTCCCCAGCTCTATAGCCTTCCCAAGGAACCACGTACTGGACAAAGCTCGACTCTCCACAACCGCTTCCATAACTTAACTTGGCTCCTTGTCCCCGGGTTCTACGATACAACCTCCCTAACCCTACCTTATCCTGGCTCCTCGGAGTATGGTTCTAGCAACGTGACATTTAAAACCCCCTGGATTCTCCACCTGGTAGGCAGCTGGAGTTTATAGGCGCAGGTACCCACCATATGTTTGACCATGACAGGTCCCAACATCCGGGACTCCAGCTTCTCTATTGCACGCTTCGTGCAGATCTCCTTTAGGTTCAACAGCACACGGTCCACTTTCTTTGCCCGCCCAGAGGCTACATCATCCAAGGTAACATAGTCTGGTGGTGGCAGACCCTTGTGGTCATGCCATTTCCATTACCTTCCCTGTGGGCGCTGAATTGTTTCTCAAATCTCTTGCTAGGTTCCTTCCTATTCCTTAACCAAGAGCTGACTGCTAGGGTGTATTCCTTGATTACTAGACAGTACACCCGACCAGTTTGTCCGCAGGTTAAACCCATAATTGATCCAAAATGGTAACAACCTAGTGGATTCTGATGTGGAGGTGTTGTACGCATGCTCCGCAAGGGGTAGTAGCGAAGTCCAATTATCCTGTTGGTAGGAACAGTGGCTACACAAGTAGGGCTCCGGTGTCTGATTAAACCTCTCGCTTTGCCCATCAGTCTCAGGGTGGAATGTAGTCGAAAGGGATAGTTTCACTTGCAACAAGTGTATCAAACTCATCCAGAACTTGGATGTGAATGGGCTATCATGGTCTGAGACGATAGACTCTGGGAGTCCATGAAGGCCCCAAACTTCCTCTCAGAATATCAAGGCAAGCTCCGTGATCGGTACCTCAGTGGTCATGGGTAGGAAGTGTGCCATTTTCGAGAATCTGTCCACAATGACCCAGATCTTGGTATACCCTTCTGACTCTGGCAGCACTACAATGAAGCCCATTGGAATCACTGTCCAAGGCCATATAGGAACATCAATTGGTTCCCACAGACCAAACTTCCTGTGCCTGATAGACTTATTTCTTTGCCACATATGACTTGTTCCCATATAGTCAGTAATGAGCTTGTCCATCTTAGGCCAGTAGAAGTTAGCCCGAACCCTGCCAATGGTGTTGTAAGTCCCGCAGTGTCCCACAATCTGGGAGTCATGTTTAGCCTCCATGATTGTCTGCTTCAGATTCTGACCCTTGGGAACATACCACCAGTTCTTGTAAAGGATTAAGCCCTTTTCCGTCCAAAAGTGTCAGTCAACCTCTTTGTCGCTGGCACTCGTTCTCTTCACGATTCTTAAGTATTCCTGGTCTTCTTTTATCGCTACCCACAGTTTATCCAAAAAGGAAGACTGGAGCAGAAATCATTAGCATGCATTCAACACCTCTGATCACAAGATGTCGTGTTCCTGGCTCTCAACCCACTGTCCAGGGTGCAAAAACGACTATGGTGGAAAATCACTCCCCGCTTCAGGGTGGTAGTCTCTACGCCGCAACCAGGCATCTCCCTTTTCATTCAACCGTCCTTCTTGGTGAACTACCTTGAAGTTAAACGGTCACGGGAATTCCGCCTAGCGGTGCTGCCTACAGTTAAGGACCTTTGTACTGTTAAAGTACTCCAAATTCTTATGATCAGTGCAGATCACCAAGCGGTCCATTAAGGAGCGTAGCAGATGGTCCCATTCCTTGAATGCCGCCACAATAGCATTCAGTTCCTTGTCATGGACATCATAATTAATCCCAGCAGGGTGAAACCTCTGACCATGATAACCTGCTGGATGCGATCTCTCATTTCCACAGAACAGGCAGAGGATGGCTCCTAATGCAAAGTCACTAGCATCAGTTTCCAGCCGGGTTCGCCATTCAGGGTCAAATTGTGCTACAATAGGTTTGGACATGAACTCCTGCTTCATAAGGTTGAAGGCCTGAGCACAAGCAGGTTTTCTTTCCCATCTGACATCCTTCTTAGCCAAGTCTATTAGAGGTTTTGCTATCTTGCATAAACGTTTTGTGAACTGGCGATAGAAGTTGGCAAAGCCTATAAAGCTTTGAATGTCAATGACCCATGTCGGAGGTGCCCAGTCCCTGATTGTTTGTACCTTCTCCAACAACATGGTGAACCCCATATCAGAGATCATGTATCCACGGAGTTCAACTTCCTGTTGGTGGAAACTGAGCTGCTACATGCTTCCGCATAATCTGACTTCCGGCAATTTCCCTATTTTGCATCTTGCCATCACAACAAGCTCTTCCATGGTTTCAGAGTAACTTGGGATGTCATCCATGTATGCAATAAGCCCTGCATCTATCTGGTTCCAGATGACCTCATTCATCATGATCAGGAAAGTAGCCGGGGCGTTACATAACCCAAACTGCGTGACCATATATTCTTATGGTCCATATCTGCACCCGAAGGCTGTCTTCCATTGCTCACCTTCTGCCATCCTCAGAAGGTAGTAGCCATTCTTTAAGGCCCACTTAGTAAACACCATGGCCATTCCTAGCCTATCTCACAGTTCATTCATTAGCGGTACAGGTTGGTCACACTTAACCGTGAGTTTATTCAGCCCACGGTAATCTATTACTAATATTAATGTACCACCTGGTTTTGGCAGGAAGAGAATAGCAGCTGCTGGCGAGGAACTCAATTGCCATAGCTTTCAGATCTCCAGCATCCTATCGCGATATTCCCTGACTGCCTTAAGCTTCTGTTCCAACAACGGATGGGTAGGCTGAAATGGAGGTTGAGTCCCGGTTTGTAACTCGATCTGGTGGTCATATTGTGAGTGCTCCGGCACTGCCTCAATCCGTTCTTTACTGAAGAGATCCCCAAAGTCCTTATACTTGGGCAGTAGGTTAACCGTAATGTCGGCACCTTCCTCATCGGAGAATTGTACAATTCCCAACAGGTACACATTACTAGGGTCTTCCGCTAGTAACTCTTCATCAGTTATAAACACTAACCGCCCCCACTCTGCTAGACAGGCAGCCTTGCAGAAATCTGAGGGCCAGGTCAGTGATCCTGTCTTCCAATCTATGTCGGGGTTATGGTCCTTCAACCAAGACATAGGTAGATACCCATCCACCTTGGTGTCGGGCATAACAATGACTTCAAAGTGCATCTCATTATGGTGGTCACCTACTCTCATCTCCAATAACTTAGTATAGTGCAGACCTGATCCAGGAATGTGATTACCACTTGCCTCGCTTATTGGTACTTGTATCTCCCGCCGTACACAGGGTGCTGCAGTCTGCTTAACCCATCGGCTATTAAGCACTGGCCTAGTAGCTCCACTGTCCAGTAGCAGGGGTGCTTCCGCGCTTACGTGTCTAACACCAATCTTCCAGTCTCGCTTCACTCATGGAAAAGATAGGCTTGGTATAAAGAGGCAAGTTGTCCTATTTCTGCCTCTTCTCTTGTTTTGGGGCTTAGTCATCTTGGCTTACTAATTCTGATCTCTTGCGCTTTCAATAGAAGAGTGGCCACAATGGGTCGGTAAACGTTGAGGGATTGGGATTCAGTTTATCAATAGCCAAGGTGTTTACTATTACACCGGCATGATTTCAGGTACCAAACCCTCCTCCGGTAAACTTGGAAATAACCCTGTTTATTTGATCTAGTACAGCCTAAACCAATACCACTTGTACTAAACATAACAATTTTCCGTGAGGTGGGTAGAGATCCACCATTAGACCGGTTCCAAATGAAGGATCCTTGCTTCCCCCATGTCAAGCGTCTCCTCCCGCAAGACCTCACTCTGGCTGAACCGCAATAATGTCCTTTGACATCCCCATCCAGGTAAGGAAATCCTAAAAGAAATACGCATAACCAGAACCAGGGAAATAACCAGAAACCCAATAAAGGAGACATAGCCCAGTTCCTCGCACATGGCCCGCAACATCTATCTACCCATACCACCAGGCTCTAAAGTAAATAATACCGCCGGAACAGATTATCTTTTACTTGTTTATAATATTACAGGTGATCAGCAAGTGGTTATCCTCAATCCTGTTCTCCATTTGATCTAAAGACAAACTGGATATAAAGCAAAAAACAAAAGATTTAACTTGTCTCATATCAGTTTTATGTCTTGCATAAGGGACAATCAGTTTTCCAACTACTTGGACTCAGTGCACATGCTTTCTAGTATTACAAAAGGGTCCAGAGGACTAGTGCTGGTACGACCAATACGATGGGGTCACTTATTGGGACCTATACTAGCTAGGTTCCTGTGCTCCCCATAATAGAAGCACAGGCCTTTACATAGTCCTTCATTTCGCTAGTGATCTATCTGTAGTAACCTATTATACAGGAGTTATTACAACCTGAACCTATATCCATACAGAAGACCAAGAGGTCAACCATGAGGAACAGGAAAACAAATAACCCCTTACTATATGAATACCTAATGGTCCAGATTCCACCATAAGCAGCAAAAGTACTTAGGTATCTGAATACTACATACATGCACATGGGCAATATTAGTGTACTCAGAGAGTCAGCTGGGCAGGTTATGCTGCTAGGCCAGGTAACTGGAGAAAAGGTACTGGTAGCTAACTCCAATAAATAAGTAGGCTGCATAATAGCATAAAGTTACCCTAATATCCCAGCAGATTCCCTATCTTATCAGGCTGATTAGTCTACCATAGGACTCGAGTTACCTTGTCTAGGACCCTGAGTTATCCTACATTATACCACAAACACACTTGTAGTCTTTGGCAAAATAGACAAGAATGTTTGTCTCAAGAAACTGTACGTGGTCCCTGAATCTTGGATTCTCTTGGGCACTATTGGTCAAGCTATAGAGCTTCTAAGAGGCTATAAATAAGAGGCTTTGTTCCTATCATATCCTTCCAGTTGCACCTTGAGGCGCAGACCTCATTGGCAAATGGCTGGATAGTATTTCACAACCCAGCAAAAGGTAACCTTTGCTAATGCATGCATAACACCGTATATACTCTGGCCATCCGTGCAAGGATAGGCTGTTCCCTAAATATAGGGGACGATATAGGTTAGAAGATGAAGTACCTTTTCCAAGTTGTTCAGAGTAAAACAGACCAGAATTGATAGAGATAGCACAAGCTAACTATAGGGGTACCTGGGGTAGTCCCAGGTGGCACCAGGAATAACTGGGAGAGTTTGATAACTATCAAGCCTAAATGTGCCCCTATGGTACAGGTTCTGGGAGGGAAGTTTGCAGACACTAAAGGTATAATTCTTGTCATGACTGAGGTGGTTTCAGTCATAATGGTCATGGGTAGCGTGCATTGGATTACCATACCAGACACTATATACCATAGGAGTCTGTATAGGTAGTTAGCTTCATAGAAGTAGATAGCTTGCGTAGACTAAGGAACCCAATGAAGACCTCTATAGATGAAGTTCATATGAGAAGTGGTTTGCAAATTAGTAGACTCTCTCAGGTGTCCTGACAGTTAGCCACTGGGCAGGTACCAATGTGAAGCACTTTTCATACTGGTTGCCATAATTGAGATACGCTGCAGAAACTATACAGCATAAGGGGTTCATTGACTATGGTGTCTCAGTGCATGCATATCTACAGAAATGTGGACCAAGTGCCAAGCAACCCTTTCCGGAGAAGGGTGTGTACAAAATATTAGGATAAACTGATAGCGGAGCCTCTGATATAAATTCTGACTACTTAGATCTCAGCAAGAACTCTCCTACTCCAATACAATAAAAATCCTCCTGAGACCTTAATCGAGTAGTATGTTTGTCTTGACAATATTAAGTTTCACCATTTACTTTACTCTTACATTTGTGTATGAACTTTTAGCGATAAGTTTACAGTTTTTCAGTATGGTCTCTATCTTTGGGTCCACCCTGCTTGCAGTCCCCCAATTATACAGTTTGAGTTTGTTGTCTAGCAGAGAGGTCTATAGGGCTGGTTGGAGTACTAGTAGCCATAGTGGTGGAAGCAGGAGTCAGTTTTTTGGATTAGCAGACTATATGGGTATGCTAGGAGAAGGCGGAATCTTTCCTATTAGCCACACTGACCTAAATATTATTGTCCAACATCGTTAGCAAGTTGGTGTAGGTGGTAAGTGTCTCAGGAGGATCAGTAATCAATATTAAAATGTCTTTATATTTAAAGCTGAGGCCTTAGTAGAGTGCACCTTGTTGAGTGGAATTATGCCAGTTAGTGTCTGCAGCAAGGCGCTAGAAGTCTATCTTGTACTTCACAAATGCTTGGTTCTTCTAGTTCTGCTCTCTTATTCCCCTTTCCACTATCACTATACCCTTTGGGTCTCCATTAACTTGCTCCAATTCCATGCACAGTACTTTGGCCCCTACATAATTGATAACTTCCATAGTGGCATTGAGTCCTATTTGTAGAAAGGTGAAACAGGTTAGCAGGTTGATGGTATACACTACATAGCATTGTTCATTGTCAAACCAATGATAGTCCCTCTAGAGTTTTATAAATAGTTGGGTGGTGAAGTAGTGGTACATTTCCAAAGTGCAATTCATTTTCCCAGGGTTTAAGATGAAGGCTTTCTTGTGTCTACCAGGGCCTAGGGCAGGAACTGTTGAAACATTGGTAAGTGCATTGTTGAATGAGTTGACTGTAGTGTTGGTGCCAGTATTGTCTTGTTTAGTAGTAGTCAAGTATGCCTCTAGGCCTTGGCCTTCAAGATGGAGAGTCTAGAATTCTTCATTTATGCTCTTCAGTTATTACTGTAACTGGTAGGTGGTGGAGGGTATAGCTGGTGTGGGAAGATTCATGGTTGTAATAGGCATGGTCCATGTGAGTTCAAGAGCAGATGGTCTATGGCACACCAGAGTAGGTTGAACATGAGAGAGGAATGGCTATACACACAAGGTGTATTTGTATCAAGACTCCAGGGGTTCTAGGACAGGGTCTCATGGATTAGGGACAGGGTTCATGGGTTCTGGTGATATGAGGAAGAAACAAGGTTGTAATTTCTAAGTGCAGGTATAGTCATGAAATTACCAGGTTGTATAAGGAAAGTAAATCTCAAAGGGGCATACCCATTTATATAACAATGGAAAACCCTTCAGTGACAAATGCCAACTCCCCTAACCCCTTCCTGCTGCACATTGCAATTTTCCATCAGTTTCTATGAGGTTCTGTTACATGAGACCATAGCTAAGAAACCCTTCCTATTGCAATGCAACTGTCCCAACCTGAATATATCTGAGTACCACCAACACCCTGAGGCCATTGGATCCCTGCCAGGTGGCCATGACAATAGTCTGCAGGAGTTCACAGAGTTGAGTAAGGTTGTTCCATTATTGTTCTGCGGTTAACCAACTCAACTATTGGTTGGATAAACCAGCTGAATGGTTTAGTTAATTGAAGAGCTCTGCGCTAACATCGTGAGAGCAGGACATACTATGGTGTTGGTTGAATTCACGTAGACATAACTATGTATAACAGTCATAGTCAGTACAGAGTTCAGAGCAGATAGTCTAAGACCCAATATGATAGGCAGAGTAAGTGTCAGATATAGCTATGCAAACAAGTCATGTTTGGATCTAGATTTAGGAGTTCAGGGACAGGGTTCTAGAGTTCAGGGTTCATGGATTCTGGTGACTCAAAGAGGAGAAACAGGTATAATTCCTAAGTACAGGTATAGGCAGGAAATAATGAGGTTGTATAAGCAAAGTAAAATACCAATGGGCACCCCCCTTTATATAACAAAAGGAAATCCCCAACTGATAAATCTCAACTACTTTAACTTGGTCCTCATGGTCAGTGTAACGTGTTCGGGCCTGGCCCTAGTCACGTAGCGGTACGATAGGAGCAGATGGCCTCGTGATCAACACGAAGCGAGCGCTGCTGGCTAAAGGACGCTTCAAACGGGGTGTAATAGGAGATCAAAGAAGTAACCGTTCAACCAAGTATATTTAAGAATACTGTCTGTCGAAGTCTGCTGTTTCCATCGCGGGAATCAGCGGTCTTTAAATACAGCATATCGCTTATCTCCATTATGAGCGATATTGCAAAACATTGTGTGTATCAAACGATAGCACAAGAAACAATACAAGTATCAAACGATACTATGAAACCAAACATAAAACATTGTGTGTATCAACCGATAGAACACAAAACAATACAAGTATCAAACGATACTATGAAACCAAACATAAAACCCTAGTAACCCGTACCGGTTACAGTCAGCCACAATCTTGTATCAGCTTCTATCATATTCTATTATATGGAACCACAGCTAAGTAACCAACCCAACTTCTTGGCAACCATGGCCCCCAACCAATATCTATCCCAGCATATAGACTAAAAACACCTTGCTATTATACTTGAGTCAAGTGGCTGTGATGTTCAACCTGCCAGTTCCTAATGGAATATACTAGAAGTTTGCAGAGTTCTTTAGCTTTATTACTAGATTGATATGTTTTCCTTAATACACTGTTAAAGGAAATATAAAACATTGTAGAATTTCCAAAGCAGCTTTTGATAGTATGTGATTAGCATATTTAGCTACATATAGAGCCGTGATTATGAAAAAAGGTAGTAATTGTATATTCCATTTCCAGAGAAGGAAGGTCATGTTAAATTGCCTTATTCTAGTAGTGCTTCTAAGAACAAAAAATATCAACATTAACAGGTTGCAAGATATGTGTTAGATAAGAGAGAGGTTTGAAAGCAACAATGTGGTTCTTGTGATATTACAAGATGAAGTTATCCTGACAAGGAGCAATAGGACTACGAAGTAAAAGTATATACTAATACTTATCTAGTTCAGCTCCCCCATACTTGATAAAGTGGTCCAGCAAAGCAAGTGCAATATTCTTATTGGTATAACTAGTAGGTGATATAGCAAGAGTTTCACCTTCGGTAAAGATTTCATATACCTCAATTTATGATCGGCTCTCTAGGACAGATAATGACAGGAGGTCATCGAGAACCTCTATCAGTACACACAGTTTTAACAATAGTTATCGACTTCCAATTCTCAGAACTTGAAGTATATAGTCCTTTAATCTCTGCTAGAACTATTACAACCTCCCTTGTAGAACGTTGAATTCTGACCCTGATTTATCTATATTGTAGACATATTTTCTGTACTTGATACTACGCTTGGAAAGGGCATTCTGGTGGTTCTGAAAAGTATTTTTGAGGTTATTTTCACTATGTATTGCAATTCGAACTCAGGCAATTTGTCTTTTCATTATAATTGTATGTAGGGAAGAATTCTTTTTGAGCCCTTGACAGAACAACTACTAGACTAGTGGATTAAGCTTTTCTGCTTGACATAGATGAGATATTGTGGCATAAATAATCAATAGTGCCGTACCTATTCTCATCTCTCAATACTAGTCACAGTATTAATCAAGCACCTGTTTTTGTTTCTTGATCAAGATAAGATTATTGATACTATACTGATTAAATATGCTATAGGAATTCTGAACTTGATTCTACTTATGAAGTTGACAGGTACAGATTGAGGATAATTTAACATTAAACAGTTCTGCTGTGGTAATAACTGTCCCAGTCTGTTGTTTATCTAGTCAAGCAAGAGCTTGTTCTAATTATTCATTCATATTTATCGCTTTAGAAATATCAGTTATTACAGATTAATATCTAGTATTATGGTTATATTGAAGATATTAAATTGAATTTGAAGAGTGAATTGAAGCTTGAAAAATATATAGTTGATAATATGTATTATATATATAGATTAAAATAAAACAAAAGTGAACAAAGAAAAGAAAAATTTTAGTAGCATTGCACTTGTTTTAATATTACACTTGCTTTGGCTGACTATGAGCAACACAAAACAGGAGGGGAACTGGGTATTCTATACTATAGCATTAAAACAAACCACAACTCAGGAATTACATTTATTATTTCTTGTTGAAAACAATATTCACTATAATGAAAAATTATCATAAGTAGAAACCAGTTAACTCTATCAGTAAAGATATAAAGTATCAACATAGCCTGTCTTTTTTCATACCCATATTATATTTCCTTAACCTCAAGAGTTTTTTCTTCAGTTGGATTATATCTTTGACCAGCTAGATATTAGAAAGGCAAGGGTGTTTCATCAAGGGTACAGAATTTACTTGAGAGAAAAAATCTATAAGGGTTGGGGGATAGGATTGATTTCAGAAAAGGGATTCCCTTTGGGCTGTAAGTTTTGTCTATTGAACTGAATCCAATTTATAATAAGCAAGCAGTACTCTTCTAGCACTTGTACTTTTCTCATTGCAAACCAAAGACTTATCTCAAAATATTATTGCTACAAAAAGTTCCAAACCCAGCTATTTGAAAAGGAAAATGTACAACTCGTTGAACTCAATTCAGACAGGTATATGGTATCAAATATTTGGCTTAAAGTTCTTCCAAACCATCCTCGCAGTGCTGCTCTGCCTGCTCTGCCTGCTCTCCATTATTCTAAAAACCTCTCATGCAGCCCCTTTTCTATCTCTGGCCAATTGCCTCTAGCAGTCTTCTTCACACTTCTTCCACCCCTCCCCATCCCCAGAACTGTGTCACTATTTTGCACCCAGCTACGAATTTGGGTTTGAGGAATTTGAAAGTGTACTGCTGCTTCCTGCTAAGAAATTCTCTGATTGGAAATAAATTTGAATACTTGGAGCTTTTTGGTCCGGGAGTAAGTCTGAATTGGTCACGGAATTTGCTGCACTTCCGATACTGATCTCTCCGCCAGTGGCTTTGGCTTTGGACCTTGACGAGTCTTCGGAAGATTAGTTGATGGCATTCTGAATGCAAGTTTGTCTCCTCAGCTACGTTCACTTGAATTCTAATGTATCATTTCGATGAGGTGTTGTTGTCCTTTCCTGTGGTGCATGACGCTAATGCATGTCTTACAGACTCCCTGGCGCGAATATTGTTCTTCGCTACATAGCGAGGTTTAGCGAGTTTTTACGATACATTATGAGATTATATAATGACCATCATCTTGCCATGCTCCCTTCCCGACTTCACCGCAACCCCATAATCTAGTCTAAACCTCAACCACAAGCCAAAGTGAATTCATACTCCAAGCCATAATATTCATGTAAACCATACAAACAACTTTTTCTCCGAACATGAACATCAACAGACAAAACGTCACTCATGCCATCAAAATTCGAAAGGGAAAGCTGGGGCGAAAAGATGAGAAGGAAGATCAAAAAAAAATTTCATGCCGAATACCAACAGTAAAAGATGAGTCTGGAAACGGGGTAACCACGTGTCTCCGAGTAATAATATTATAATGGAAAGACATCCACTCCGTGCAACATGAGAACTATCTATTTTTTCCCCTTTATATATTTTTTTATATTTTTATAATATTATTCATATTTTATTTTTTATTAATACCTCCTGAACAACCAGTCCAACTAACCTAACCATCAACATCAGAGCCAACTGACTCTACCCCTGAAACAAAACACTGAGAATTACCAACATACCTTACAATATAATAATTCAACTTGGTGAGCAAACTAGGCACCGCCATTGCCATTACCACGACGACGGCCACGTCCGTTAGAATCTCCATTCTTGACGAGACCGAGGATGATCTCTTTGGCCTTTTCGACACCCTCCTTGCTTCCGTGCATGACAATCGGCTCACCGACATCCTGGCTACGGGGGACAGTGATGCGGCAACCAGTATCACGACGGATCTTCTCCACTTGACTTCCACCGGGCCCAATGATCAGGCCCAACTTGGATGAGCCGGGCAGGACAAGGTATCCCACAGATGACTGCCGTTCTGCCAACGCGACAGCCATCGCAATCTCGGCCTTTGCTTTCGCAATTTGGTCCGGCTTCCCTCTAATAACCCACGGGAAGTCACCCTCTTCACCACCCTGAGTATCCGATTCCCCAACTTCCCAAGTAAAGCATTGTGAGGCATCTTCCTCGTTGTCGGTAATCAATGGCAAAGAGCCATTGAGATCGGGCTCCCACTCTTCCGGCTTTGGGGGGCAATGTTGTCCGTTGTGGTCGATAGAAACATTAAAATCTCGCTGGAGACGATAGACAAACTGGCCACAGTCCGCAACGGCGTGGTGCAGGCGAGTGGGGATCCCGACTGTCTCACTTTTAGGCTCCTTGACCATTTCGAGGATATGATCCTTGGCCTTATCAACGTCTTCGGCGATACCCGTGATATTGATGTCAGGGCTGGTATTGGTTTGACCAGGCTTCTGTCGGGGAATATCGATGGTAACCCTGAACTTGGCTTCCAACTCCTTGCGGATACTCCCCTCACGCCCGATGAGATGCCTATGCTTTTCCGGTGCAACCTCAACAGTCTCAGTGATCTGGTTCTTTTTCTGCTCTACTATCTTCTCAATGGCGGAAGCGATCCGATCAACAACTGCCGAGTTTCCTTGAACAACGATCTCGTTGCAGTCAGCCTCCTGGTTTGGGAAACGCACCGTGCGGGCAAGCGCCTGTTTATCATCAGGGCCACCAGCACCAACGACTATCTCCCTGAGAGTCTGACCTGTACAAGATTAGCAACCGACCAAATCCGCACATTCAGAGTGCCCTACCTCCCGGGCCGATCAGAGATCGGTGGTACTTCTTCTCGACAATGATCGTTCGCAATGTTGTCTGCTCTGCCTCTTTGACGATTTTGGACAAGATTGTTTTGGCACTCTTGACCTCGTCTTCAGTTCCACGGATTTTGATAACGGTCTGCTCGTCCTTCTGAACAGCATCGCGTTGCGGGATATCAAGTCTGACATTTGAATCATCCCTGAGTTGCTTAATCTCCTTAGAGGCATTCTTGAACATGAACTCAAGTCCCCGCCCGGTGATGGGGATGGTGGCAGTAAAACTTTTATCTTTCTCATACTCCCACAATGCGAGAATTTCGGCTCGGGCCTTGCTCACGCCATCCTTGGCACCCTTGATGATGACCTCGTGGGAATCCTGCTTGGTAGGAAGGTCGGTGCCATCGGCATCCTTCTCCCTTCCTGACTTGGGAAACATAATACGAACACCATATCTTGTCTCCAACCTGCGGACAGAATTTCCCCCAGACCCAATGATGGCAGAGTGAAACTCTTGAGGGATACTGAGACGTTCAGTAGCTTTGTCCAAGTGCTCCTTGATCTGCGATTCGAGTTTTCTCTTGGCCGCATCCACAGCAACCTGAATGCCCTTAATCTCACCCTGTCCCTCTTTGAGATTAATTTCCACCCCAAGTTCAGCCCTCAGTTTGTTGACATTAGCACCCTTTGCACCAATCAGCTGGGCAGATAGATGGGTAGGGTAATCAAATTGTTCAGCCACGATGGGAATATTTCCATTCTTGGGGATGCTGGCAAAAAATCGCTGGATCGCCGCAGCCAAATTGTCAACGTTCGCCTTAGCTCCACGGATAGTAATCTTGTCCTCATCGTCGGGCGAAGCGGTTGCTGTGGGCCTTCCGGGCCGTGCTTTTGGCGCACCAAAATGCACATGGGCGGAGGCCGGATTCAGGGCGTTAAGAGTGGTGTTTTCCTCTCCCTGTATCTTAGCATGAAAGCTGCGTGGAATGGTAATAATCTTCTCCACAACATCAAATTTCTGGGCCTCAACCAACGACAAAATATGCTCCCTAAGTTCCTCAAGTGACCTGGAAATTGCTTCGGAATCCCTGGAAGGCCCATCATATACCAAAACAATCTCCGCATCCCCCGCGCCTTCCGGAAGAAGAAGACTAAGCCCAAGGAACTTATCAGTAATCCTTCTCACGCCTCGGCCGTCCTTTCCAACAATTAATCTATGATGCAAGGGTTCAACCTCAAATCGCAATATATGGCCTGGCGTTAGTCTGCTATAGAGCTCCTGGATCTTAGCCCTCGCCCCATTAACATTATCCGTCGACTTTCCGATAATATGAATGACACATGGCTTGTTAAGGTCATATAGGTCGTCACCGGACGGGGTTGTAATTTCAAGATCAAACTCGGACCGGAGTGATCGGAATTCTCCCGTGTGATCGAGATAGCGGGTTATATCTCGTGCTGGGAGTTTGGGTTCACCACTAATACTGAGATAGGCCTTGCACACATCAATCCATGCTTGTTGATAAGCATTTGATGCCTTCATGACCTCTTGGTAGCCTTGTGGGATCTTATCACTCGGCCCATAAACGATAAGGCTATCAGCCTTGGCACCCTCGGGTAGGATAACGGTACACCCAGCCGTGGCAAGAACCTCGTGTATCAGCTGGCCCCTGTTTGAAGTGAAGAAACGGTGCTTTTCCTTTTTGACCGGAACCAAGACAAAATGAAAGGCGGCCTTGAATTCTGCGACCTTGCGCTCAATCTCAGCGCGAAGCTCCTGGACCGCCCTCTTTTCGCCAGTGATAACGATTGGGCCGGAAGGAGGGCTGAAAGGCTGGCTCTTGGCCGAGTAAAAGTAGTCAGGAACCTGTACCCTCTGAACCTTTGTCTCGTATTCTTCGATAAACTTTCGATGCGGACCTTGGATGAACGGATACAATTCGCCAGGGATATCAGAGATACGAGTAGTAACAGTGATGGTCTATAAAATGTTAACGGGCGTGGTCTTATGGAATGGACGAGCCGGCTCACCCTCTCTGCAACAATTTCATTGATCTTGTGGACAGCAATCGGAACACCGTATTCGTCTCCCTCAATTGTGATGTCGATTGTGTCCTCATCGTCGTACTCAGCAGCTGGTCCGTTGGAAGCCTGCAGCTGCGGAACTTTAATCCGGGTAGCTGTCATACTCTCCAATTCTTGCACTTTGGTCCCGGCTCTCCCAATAATGTGAGGTCTCACAATGGCTGGAATCTCGATAGTGACAGTTTTCTTACACCTAAATTAGCATCGGATCTCCAAACTCGAACCCACCTTCACTCATGAATCGTACCCTAGCAGACATTTCCCTGTGAATCTCTCTGTTGGCCCTTTGCCTGTTGAGCTCGGTTCCAGAAATAATGAAGACGGTGGTGTGTGTAGATGTCCGTTGCATTTCAATCTTGGTACTAGTGCCTCTCATGATATCCTTGACCAATTCAATAGGTGTCTTCCTCAGCTCGCTCACAGGTCTCTTCTGAGATGGCAAAAGGTAAATGGTAGACTGACCACTAGACCCCTGGACAGCCGGAGTGAAAGCACCAGCAGAAGTTGTTGCAGATTCCCTGTTACGCTCACCATCATTTGCCATCGGGGCGGCCATACCAGCGCCCCATCCGGAGGGAAAGTGTGTGGGTGTAGGCTTACGGGAACCACCACCGAGGGTAGGGAAGGCTTCATCGGAGGAAACATCGAGACTACGGACCTTAGGCTCCTCATTGTGCTCCGGGGCACTCTTCTCGGCCTTAGCAATAGGGGCACCAGCGACAACAGCATCTTCGTTCTTGACCTCGTAGGTGACAGCCTCCTCCTGAGCAGCTAGGGCGTGCTGTTGCATGAGCCTAGCGGCGGTGGAGAGTAGGTAAGGGGTTTCGTCAACCGGAGCAACGGCGGTAGTTTGGGAGGCACTCCCCTCGGCCGGAGCAGCGCCATCAGTGCCCTTGATTAATCCAGACATGAAGATGGGTCTTAGAAATTGTTTTCGTGAGAGAGCCCTTTGAATACAGGTAGAAAGTATGGGTTCCCCCTTACGGAGAACTAGAGATTCACAGTTGAGACAATAATCAGCCCGAGAAACGCCCCACAAACACAGAAAAAAAATAGATTGGCCAACGGGAAAATAGGTGCTGTAAAGAAGCTTCGATAGCGGTTATAAAGCTTACTTTATCGGTGTCTTTGTAAAAAAAATCAACGCTCAAATAGGAAGAGAAGAGTGGGGGAACCCAGAGAAAATAAAAGGCAAAATAAGACATCAAAAGCGAAAATAAAATAAAATGGAATAACTTGGATTACGAAATCCGAGGGACAGCATCGTACCTGGAGAATCTACTCGAGATGTTAATTCCGATCCCTCACGACAGGAAGATGATAGTGCAAGACAAAGCACGGAAGGCCCTGCTGCTACGCCACGTTTGAGTGCTAAGGGGACGGGGAAGGGGGAGAGAGGGAGGGAGGGAGAGAGAGGATTGTAGAGAGCACAAAACAGAGCAAAAGACCAGCGTAGTGAACTCTATGTTATCGGGGATGGTTCCGGCGACGAGGTGAGAAAGAACACGGATGCTAAGTTTGTAGAATGCCAAGAAACGATATGTGAGAAAATATCAAAAAGGACACGGGTTTGGTTTTCAATTTTCCCTTTTTTTTTTTTTTCCTTCCTCAACCCCCAACCAAGCTCGACCTCAGCCGACGGGACGATTGATGCGTATGGTGTGGCTGACATAATTTCCCAAACCTCCATAATTCAACGCCAACCCGCAAAATGTATCGAACTGCTAATTCTGTTCCCGCCAATCGTGATGCATCTTCCACCCCAATCCCCATCATCCTTTTACCACAGCCCGCATGTCAATAAATCCCGCGTTTCCCATTCGTCGAATCCTCCCCAGGCTCGGGTCAGGCCAAAACACTACCCGTATGCAAAACCATCCAAACTTCCCAATCTGGTGGTTATATTACACTGATGTGCACGGGCCACACACATATCGAGGCATCTCTGGGAGAAAAGCTCAAAGTATATATACTACATAATAGCCCCATTTTTATAACAGCTATCATACCTACAAGGAAAGACAACCAGAGGACCGCACACCAGCCCGCGAGAAAACCACCGATCCAATAGCTATATGCAGAAACCACGATGCCTCCCCCCCACCCACCGTTTTTTAGACTACTTTTGCCGAGCACTATTCCAAAAGTACTATACCAGAATTTAATACAGCGTCAAACAAGTGAGGAAGAAAGAAAGGGGAAGAGAAGCTTAAAAGAAAAAGAAAAAAGTAATAGGACCTGGGATTTGGGGTATAGGAAAGAAGGGCTAATGAAAGCTGCTGAAACAAGTAATAAACAGCAGATTATTCAAGTGAAGAAAAGAAAAAGAAAGAAACGGAATAGGGAGGAAGGTGAATGCAAGACAGAATGTGACCGTACAATTGATATCAAGGACGCAAAGAATTAAGTTGCAGACACACAAGGCTAGTAATAAAATACCATTATCAACGTCCGGCGGAGGACTTGAGCGGCCTTTTTAGCTCAGAGAGTAGGTCATCGAGCTCAGCCCAATTGTCGTCATTGGCTGCGAATTTGCGATGACGGCGAGAGAAGGTATGCTGGAAACCAAAAATGTCAGCACGGCTGTGCGATAAACAACCAGTCCAACACGAGAATTGGCATACCTCCTCGAAATCCTCAAACTTCTCCCGGCAATTCTCACAATATCCCGGACGACACTCTCTCTTAGGAGCAGCCTTACTGCTCTTCGCTTTCACCTTTAACCTCCTCTCTTGTTCACTTCGATCCTCCCGGATTACTGCTCTCTGGTCCAGACCGGGCCTTCGCCTCTTATCCACCCCTCCTCCGGCCAGGTTCCGGTTATTCGCAGCAGCGTTGGTCAAATCCATCATACGTTGCGATACTGGAATCCCTTTGCTATTTCCTACAAGGACTTTGCGGTTAAGCTCAATCATAGTTTTAGAAGTTCCAGCCCGCCGACCAGGTTGATCGGCAATAGAAGAAATCATCTGTGAGCGAATGGCAGAAGTAATATTAGATGGCTGCACCCCAGAAGCAACGGGTTCCCCACCGCGGTTCTTGTCCGGATATGCGGAAGTAAAGGCGACTTCGTTGGTAGAGTGGACGTTTGTGCGCTTAGCGGGTATAATCGGCGGAACCTGGAATAATCCGTCTTTGCCAATTACCCCACTACGGTTCAACCGGCGCTCACTGTGGTTCATCTCAACAAGTGCATTTCGGTCGGCTTTTCTCGCCAACTCCTCACGAGTATTAGACTTTGCAACCCTCCCCCTCGATATCTCGAGCTCCTTTTGTCTTGTGCGCTCCATCTTCTCGATCTGTCTCTCCCGCTCCTTCTCTCTCTTCTGATGAACAGCTTCCTCAATGAACGGACATTTCCCACCGCTAACGCTCCGAAACTGCGGCCAACTCCCGCACTCACGCTTCGCAACCTTTGCATACTCTCTAACCATAATTGGACGGTTAGCGCCCATCATGTCATGAACATATATAAAGTGCCCTTTGAAGTAAACAAGATCCGTGGTTGCCGCGTTTGGGTCACGGTCTGTAGGTCCATGAAGTCTCTCATTTCGCAATACATGAGTGAGGTCCACGTTGGGGGTGCCGGCGTGTGTTGCATGGCTGATTTCCCGACCTTGGGTGGCGGCGGTAGTGACTGATGTCACATCAAACATAACATTCATCATCCGTTGGAATTTCTCCAGAGCCCATATCTTCATTCGGTATTCCCTGGCCTTCAGCAATATATCGCAATAAGCCTGCCGCGCTGCTCCACGTGGGTCTTCCTGAGAACTAGATGACACAATTAGTATCCGGGATATGTACATATATCGAGATACCGAACAGCTCACTTTTTGGAAGTTGAGAACTTTCGACTGGGCGTAGGTGCCTTGAAGGTAAAGTCCGCCTTGGGCACGCCGCCATCTAACAAGGAGGGATTGATGGTGGTAGTCTGGCTTTTCGAGCCCGCTTGTGCCATGGTAGCACCCTCTGGAGGGATCGCCCTCGTCGTAACGACATGGGTAACCGAGCTAGAAAAGAAGACTTCAAGCCTCTGTAAACGCGTCAATATTTGTAAAAGCTAGACGGCTGCCAACACGGGCAATCTCATCCCCAACGGCAGACACAAGTTACACACATACCGCTCCAAGATGCGAGAGTTGTTTCTGGCATTTCTGCGCGACGTCCTCGGGGATATTCTCAAAGTAGAAAACGTAATCTGGAAACACCTTCTTATAATGCCTTTGCCAAGCGCGTACACTGTCGATATTGCCCTGCTCGGTGCCTCTCCCAGCACCCCTCCGCTGGGCCTGAGCATGACTGACGCCACTAAAGGCCGGCGGGTCACCACCCGCCGTAGGCCGACCAACGGCCTTCTTGCGAATTGGAGCAGTTCTGGGTTCGGTATTGGAGGCCCGAGCAGGTGCTCTTAGGGTGATCTCGGCAATTTGGTCCTTGTTGGCCGTTGTGGATTGACTATACGACATGTCACGTTGTGTTCGCTGACGTTTCGCTGCCGCGGCCGTGACGCTGTGGTATGGAGAGTTCACCGCGTTCGGTAGGGTTGTTAGCGGTGCCCTTCGTGACATTGCTGCGGGCGATGGAGGATGGATGGAGACAGATGCCATGGAAGGGGAGAGATGAGATGACCTCTGGAGTGGAGTTTCACGCGAAGTTGAAAAGCGCGAACGGCTCCGGATGGTCGAGAGAAAAGTATGGTAGGCAGTTACCACTACCCCTCCGGATGGCAGCAACAGAACGATTGGTGGGGAGAAGGGGAAAAGAAAAGAAAAGAAAAAATTCTACACGACGTGCATCAATGTAATAATTTTTTGGCGAGTTGATGGAGGAAGGAAAGGTCAGGACAGAAGACTGGTTGGGTGGTGGACTCGGTGGGTGGGAGGAAGGGGAAGTTGGCGGAGAAGTGAAGGGCACAACAGAAGGGCAAAAGGGTGAGAAGAGAGGAGAAAATAGGTAAGTTAAGGGTAAGTGAGAGTGAGGGGAGTGGGTCGGTAAGTAACGCTGGAGAAACAACGGGCAGTAGAGTAACCGATTGATCGACAGAGGCGCACAAGAGGAGGAGGACCCACTCGAGTATGATACCGTACCGTACCGTACCGTACCGTGGGCTGGACGGGGGGGAGGGACGAGACGCTCGAGAATACCAGTATGCAAGAGGAAGCTTAAAAAAACTTTGGGAAATTGTCAGGGTGAAGGAATGATAGAGTAACATTTCATCCTCCCCAGAAGTATGATATGATATAGTACCGGCAAACCTCCAGACCTCTCACCCCAAGTGCCAAGATATCACGATGAAAGGAATCTCCCACTCTATCCCTCCCACGCACGCATACTCTCTCTCCCCCGGCACATAACCTCATATTTTTGGATTACGATAAGTTACCTATGAGTTTATATAGCGGTATATTTATCACGGTAATTCCATTTTTCACGGAGCACTCGTAACTTATCCCCCGGTTGGCGGGGTGAATCGTTAGTGTTTTGAGAGGCTCCAGAAGAGACTATTTGTTTAGGGCCCAAAAGTCAACACGTCCTCCCCCCCTCCCCAAACGGTGCGAGCCGACAATCAATGCTTGTAAAACACTCGTAGAAAAATAAAAACAACCACGATACCGGTACAGTATCATAACCCCCTAAAGCCCAACCTCCTCATCCCAATCCATCCGAACCTCCTCCCTCTACTACGGTATTGTCATTCTTTGCAAGAGGAAAAAGAAAAGGAGAAAAAGAAAGAAAAAAAAAGGTTAGCCCTTTTGAAAATCATTGACGCCTGTTCACGTGACCAATTAAACACGAATTCCCGCTGGTCGGGAAGTTGCGTTCCGAAAAACACCGATGATTGTAACATACGGCGGTATCGGTGCACCGGAACACTCCACCGGCACCCAGACCGACAAACAGAAAACCTCCCCCTTCTATTTTTGCCGGTACCCCGCTCCATGTGGGACCCCCTCCCGATCCTCGGGGGGTTTGGATGGGCCGGTACGATGAGCGTATCCTACCGGCGTCGATGGCAGTCCTGGGCGGGGTGCTTGCGTGCATGCGTGATATTATGATACCGATACAGTACGTGTACTCGAGTACAGGACCGTATCTCGGGACCTACGAGTGCTGTCCTCTCGCGGCAGCAGCAGGGTGAGGCCTACCGGGGTGTGGTACTCGTACTTGTACCGATACAGTACGTGCTGTACTCCAGTATGGTATTATGGACTGAAAGTCTCATCGGGAGGCATGTCGGGAAGTCAGATATGCGGCTCAGGCTGCGAAATAGCGGTACGATACGCAGAGTCCTAGGAAGGTTCACTGCATACCACCCTCACCGGATCTCCTTTGATAAAGATACGGTACCGTGCCGGCACTCGGGCAGGGAGGGCAAGAATTGTGTATGGTACATTGTACTCGAGTACAAGTATCATACAGTATTTAGAGGGCTACTGTGCATGCGGTATCCTTGTTCCCGACACAACACCACTTTACCGCAGCGCTTCAAAGCGTCCCTCTTCCCACACACTGCAGCGATCGGGTGCTCATGATGCGGAACCAAGGGTGCTTTCAGAGCTGGTGCATGATCATGATGTCTCCTCCACCATCTATCCCACTTGGGCTTGAGACTATCCCAGCCGGCTACAGGTGGACACTGCTCGGGCACTGCACTACCGGTGGTACGGTACTGTACTGCACAGTACCCGAGTGGAAATCCATAAACATGCTTTGGGTTGTAATCCACCGCAGTGCCGCGGATGCCGGTGCTGGTAGAGAGTACGAGTATTCCAAATCGCCAAACTCAAATATCATACCGGTGTGGAAGGGTTTTCAGATTTGTTTGTTTCTGGTCATGTTTGATGATGTTTGATAGGGCTTTTTACTCTATCCCATGGACGGATGAGACATGCAGATTCATGGCCTTCCTAGTTAGGTTAATACTTGCAAAAGAAACATATATTAGTAAGCCATTCTTGTAACCACACCTATATGATTATAGATAATTGTGATTTCAATTAAATTGATCAAAATGGATTCAGCATAACGGTCAGCTCTCAGCAAGCATGGGATAAACGTTACAATGGTACCAAATGGAAGAAGTGAACAGCCTCCTGCAAGTAAGCCAACTGAAGAGACTTTGGTAAGTTCTGCTGCATGGTGCGATAGAGAGCTCATATCTGGAAACTATAATTACTGAGTTATATCTAGCATACAAAAAAAGTCAAGAGTGCGTCAAACAAGCCAGAGAGGAAAACCAAAAAAATATTGGTGGAGAATATGAAAATCCTGGAAAGCCTATCTGAACCCCCAGAATTTGAGGCATATGAAAGTCCATTTATGACACATCCAGCAAGTCCAATTCTCCCACCTGAATTCAGCAGTGACCCCAAACCGCTTGCTCTCTTCAACCTGTTTTTCGGAAATAATATATTAGCCCAAATCATTACCAACACCAACGGCTATGCCAAAATCAAACAGCAAACAGCTGAGAGTAACCAAGGCCTCTCAGTTAATACCAGCTCATTCATACCAATGCCTGCCTATTCTTCTATTCCACTCGGCATCCCTTACCTAGAGCCAGTTCCACACATACCAGGCCAGCCCATTCTCGACCCTTCAGCTGTATATTCAAGTGTACCACCACGTATTCCCCTCGAAACTCAGCCTCTCCCACGGCCCTGGTATCCAGTTAGTATAGGGGCATTGCAAATCTTTATAGGATTGCAGATATGGATAGGAGTATATTCTTTACCTACTATTGAGGACTACTGGAACCAAGAGACACGGCACTCAGTTATGTGCCACATGTTCTGTAATCCGTATATGCAAATAAAGCGTTACTTCTATGTTTCACAACCAGATGAGACCTACGATCAGGCAAACTGGTGGCGTAAAATGGAACGACTTGCATCTCATCTTGAAAAGTATTTCCAATCACACCTCCGGCCATCCTCAAATGTTTCTTTCGATGAGATGATGGTTCTCTCTAAAGGCTGGTCAGCACATACAATCAAAATTCCAGGGAAGCCAATAGCCTCCAGGTATAAAATCTATGCTCCCTGTCACCAGGGCTATAGGTGTCTGTTTTTATTTTATTCTGACATTGGAGGGAATGAGGTTAGCGACTTTACCCAAATGACTAACCAGGATACGAATATTAGCAAGAAACAGTCTCTTGCCTTGTTTAATTCCAGTGAATGATAACTTTTAGTAAAAGAAAGAAAAAACCCTCAAGCGGCTTCTCTCCTATAACTCAGACAGTATGCCATCTTGTGTTTGCTCTCCCTTTCCTGTCCAGTCAGTTTAATGTCTATATGGACAATTACTTTACTAATATTCCCTTATTCCGGTACCTATGAGACTATAGAATTGTAGCTTTTGCCACTACTGAAGCCAAGCATTACGATTTCCCTTCTGCTTTTTCGATTAGTAAAAAGATAACCTCAAAGCTTTTGGAATAGAATCATCTCCCCGGCATTGTAGTAAATGGTGTTTGTACTGCTTTATGGCAGGACAATAACCTTGTTTTCTTTTTAACTACAATTCACAATCTTCGTCAGCCAGTTCTCAGTAATCGCAAAAAATCAAAAAAAAAAAGCAACTCAAAGGCAGTCGCTGCAAGAAAGCTATTTGAAAACAATGAGCACCACAAACTCCTATCCATCCCATCTCTGGTTGACCACTACAATAAATACATAGATGGGGTTAACATTGCCGACCAACTTCGAAGTAATTACCCATCGTAACAAACGAGTTGACGTAATTGGCTTCTGCTATGGTTTTGGTTTCTGGATACAGTGATTACCAATACCTATCTCATTCCTCGCTTAGTTAATCCCAAGTATGCACATAAAGTCTTCTGCTATAAGCTTGCTCTTACTCTTGTTGAAACTGGCTGGACTCAGCTTCATCCGCTTCTTACCAATTGTAACCCCAACCCATATGGCTATGTAACAGCAAAGACATCCTTACCACCTTTCTCCTTCTGTACCACTGGTGCCCATCTATAAAACCTTTTACCACATAAAAAATACCAATGCTGGTACTGTGGGTATAGAAAATGTAATGGTGATCCCAAAAAACCCCCTCCAATTCGTGAACAGGCTGAGATTCTGCAAAAAATGAAGGTTTGTGAGACTGAGATTTTGGTCCACGTTGTGCATGATACCTCTTTGTAAGCAAAATAAGTATTTTTTTGATTTTCATACTCTTCTGTAATGCCTTTTATTTTCTTTTCCTCCAAACAGTATTATTCTTGAAATTGGCCTGTCAGTTGAATTTGATATCATGTGAGCAAATTAACTACAATCTTCTGCCAAGACCCTTGCTTCTGGCTACCATATTAGGAAGGCTCTGAATCTGCATGTCTCATCCATCCATGGGATAGAATTTCCTGTGTAGAGGTATCTTGGCATGCTTGATTTTCTGTATATAAACCTGGTCTTTCCTGCTTTGGTTAGACACATGCTTCGCAACCTCCATTTTCCGCACAATTGAAATCTCAACACTAGGAGTTTTTCATCGTGATGAAAATAGTGTTTGCTATTGCCACAGCTTTCTTCACCCCTCCCGCCTGAAAGTATAGTTTCGGAAGACTATAGGTGGGACCACATTTTTCACCAAAAGTGTAACAGTCTTGGCTGTAACAATTTCCGTAATGCTTGGAATTTGCCTTTGTCACATATTTTAGGTTGCGCTAAGAAAAAAAAAAGACTATTAAATTAATGCTATTTTAGAAACCCTGCCTTAGGTGCTCTATTTGCAAACCATGATATTTATCAAGCATACAGCAAGAGAGATCAGGAACTAAATTTATGTAACCTTGAGAGCTGACTCAGGGATCCATCTATGTGAACTATAGCATGCAAATACATGTTGCTTGAAGTTCTCAGAACCATAAACAAGATTGTTTCGATATGCATCCATCATCTATAAGACTTTTTGATAATATTTAAAAATCAAGCTGTCTGGCACATATGCTAATGCTTCAGGAACAGTGCGAACTAATACTGGAAACAAGTATTTACAATAGGCACAAGCATATAACTTTGCTCTACCCTAATAATACTTAATGAAATTGAGTTCACAGTAGTATACTGGGTAAAATATGACCATATGACCTGCTGCTTCAATGGTCTCCTGTAATTCTGCCTTTTGTTCTTGAAAATCTCACTGAGAAGACCACAGAGTATGGGCACAACATGATGCATTATTTGCATATTTGCAAGCAGAATTAAGCTTGCTAGTTTCTGGAGTCTTGCCTCAAAGTAAACATTAAGTAAGTAACTTATAATCTTTAGGCCAAAGACCACACTCCTGCAATACAATCTTCAATCCTTTCAACCTTCCACCTGGCAGATTCATTGACTGCTTTTGTATTACTATAAGATTAGTACTTGAAACAAACCACCCATCTTGTATAGGGACAGTATTCTTTCCCCCAGGATAAGATTCATATCACCAGACCAAATGGTATCTATTCCATACTTTTGATGACTCTTTGTATTGTCACAGGCAAATAAGCCTTGACATCCAGGAAAAGACTACTCAAAAGTATCAGTAGGTTTGTTAATAAGCTGTTAAATTGTATCGTCTTGAGTCCACCATATATCACTACCACCACACTTAAGAATCTCACACACCTGACCTCCTCCTAGGTGTCCAACTAGTGTCAGATAGTTAGACACATGTAGCCCCTGGCCGCGACCATTCTTCTGCAAAGGACTTTTATCTTCCTGTATCCAAATTTGCTTTCCACTATCATTTGAGTTGAAAGTAGATTCATTATAACTTATAAAAACAATTTGCTTTATACCAAGTTCCAACTCCTTATTAATTGGTTGGAGGTCCTCAGTGCACTTCTTCATTTAATATTGTAGTACAGCCATTTGAGGAAGCAATACATTTTGATAATACTCACAAACATCTGGTCCCTTGTGGCTATCTTTACATACTGCTTTTTTAGACCTTCTTCCAATTTCATCCTAACTTATCAAGTAAGGTAAATACTATACGACTGGGTAAAGCTTTCTTGATATGTTGTCAAGCTCCCTCAATGGTATATAATTGTGGGGCTTGTTTTTAAATATGCTTAGAACTTTCCTATATCTTGGGTCAATAATTTGTAACTTCTGTATGATGACCTATAGAATCCATAGCTAAAAGTATATAGTGTTAGTGTCATGGCCACCTGGCAGAGGTCCAATAGTATTGTGGGTATTGGTTGCATCTATGGAGGTCTAGGCTGGAATGGTTATATTATAATAGAAAGGGTTGTTTAGCGGAGGTCTTGTGTAATGGAACCTCATAGAAACTGATAGAAGATCATGGTTGTGCAGGAGGAAGGGGTTCGGGTTGTTGGGATTTGTCAGCAGAGGATTTTTCTGTATTATATAACGAGATGTACTTCTCTAAGATTTACTTTCTTTATACAACCTAGTGATTTCCTATCTACACCTATTCTTAGGAATTACAACTTTATGTCTTCTTTATGTCACTAGAACCCATGAACCCTGACCCTGATTCTTGAGACTCTGTCCTTGAACTCCTTAAGCCTTGATACAAATACATCTTGTTTGTACACTCATCTCTCTCTCTTGTCCATACTATCATACCATGGTGTGCCTTGGACTATCTACCCTTGACCCCATATGGACCCTGCCTGTTATACCTTATAGCATGAATAATGATATCGTGAAAGCACTTTCTGAATTGTTCTTTCTCATACTAACAAACCAACGTCTTGACCAAGTCATCTCTAGCACAACTTTCTCCTTTCCCATCCACTTCTAAGGCAACTGATCAACTTTCAAATATCATGTTTGTCTAAACAGTATGGGCGCCCAGGTCACTTTCTTGTCTGACAAAACTTTGGAGTATGAATCCATCTTGAAACCATTGAACATAGAACATTAGTTTCATGAGACACTTCCAACTATGATAACCCAGTCTCCCACAGTGTAATAACTCAAGTTCTTGTCATTGTAGTCCATTCGCCCATTGGGGCCCGCCGTGGTAGGGTGTTCATCCTTTTATTGTAACGGTAGACAGTTGCGATAGTGAAAAATTTGCCCGTTGCTGCTCATCATTTTTGGCGCCAGCCTCGTACCACAGCATAGCCCCCTCTGGCTTACCGTACCCTACCGGTACTCGTACAGTATCATAGCCCTATCGCGCAAGCACGGTATCGCCCCCACCCGCACCTTTTTCCAACAATTCCAAATAATTATGACCTCACCGCTGCGCCAACCCACCTCAGCCCTCCCTCCAACTTCACATCTCAAATAAAAAGTATCATAATAATATCATACCGGTATTATATGATACAATAGGATATCGTATTACTTATCATCCTGTACTGTACAGTGCTGTACGAGTGCTCGAGCACGGTAAATTCCCCAGGCGCAATTCAGAACTCCGCCTTGTTCCTTCCAAGTTGCAGATGCGCCCACTGATCGCCTGTACTCGCATCCTCCATGGCACAAATATAGACTCCGTCACACTCGTCCACAGGTATATAACAAGAATCTCCCGTTCATCCCCACTCCCACTCAACGCTCCCAGCAACTTAATGGGCTCATCCTTCAGCACTTCGACCACCAACCAAACCACCAACGGAATGTCCACGAACACGAACCCCCCAGTCCAAAAGTCCGACGACGAATGGCATGCAATCCTCTCCCCTGGTACAACCTCCCCCCCCCTCGCGTCCCCGCCCGCCTCCGCAAACTAACATCTCCCAGAGCAATTCCGCATCCTCCGCGCCCGCGGCACCGAACCCCCCAACAGCGGGGCCTACAACCACCACACCTCCCCCGGAGTCTACACTTGCGCGGGCTGCCGCGCGCCGCTGTACAAGAGCACCAGCAAGTTCGACAGCGGGTGCGGGTGGCCAGCCTTCTTCGAGGGCATGTCAGGCGCTATCAACCGGCGGGAGGATGGGAGTTCGGGCATGGGCGGGACTGAGATTATCTGTGCCAATTGTGGCGGCCATTTGGGCCATGTGTTTAAAGGGGAGGGCTTCGGCGGCGCGGCCGACGAGAGGCATTGTGTTAATAGTGTTTCCTTGACCTTTAAAGGGGAGTGAAAAAAGATGGAAGGAGTGGCAAAAATTCGTGGCCGGTGCGGTGCGGCGAGTGAATGGCTTTTGGGAGGGTCTTGGCGAATCTTTTCCCCCCCTTTTTTTATTTTATTTTATCATCTTGCTGCAATACTAGTTCAGAGTGAGTGGGAGCATGGGATTCATTAAGCGTAAATTCGTTGGAAGGGCTATACTATATATAACATGGAGAGTATCATGCCGGTGCACTCGAGCACACGTCCGGCAATATCCAGTCACGCTTGTCGTCTCATCACTTCTCCCCATCGCTTCCATCCCTTTCAGCCTTCTCACTGGACCCATGCTCCTCCCACCTTTCTTGCCATCCCCGCGTCTTCCCTGTAGACTCCCTACTTCCGATCCAACGTTTTGTGCAGCTTGTGCTCCCTCACCTGCGTATAACACGCAAACGCCAAAACACCCAGCCCAAACGCCGTCCAAAAGACTGCGTGCAGCGCATCCATATACGCAAGCGCAGCCTTCCTCTTCCACACCTCTGGCAACTTGTCAAATTCATCGAACCTCTCCCTCAGCCTCCGAACAATCCCTTCCACCTCCTCTCCGCTCCCCAAATGTGCCCGCAATTGCCTCACCAACACATTCTGGAAGATGGCACTGCCGATGGTGGTGCCAATTGTGCTGCCCGTAGAACGGAATGCATAATTGGCGGATGTAATGACGGCTTGCTCGCTGCGGTCTACCGAGGAGATTAGTGCTAGTAGAGAGACGGTTAGTGTTCCACCGTAACCAGAGCCAACCATGAAGAAGTCGAAGAATTGTGGAAAGAGCGGGGTTGTTAGGCTGAACGCGCAGACCGAGAGCACTCCCAGGACGAATGTTAGCATGACGCTTTGGCCGAGGATGTAGTATTTGCCCGTGGCATTTATGATGAGGCCTGCCCCGAGGCTTCCGATTGAGATGCCAATGGCGAAGGGTGTTAGGCGGAGGCCGGCCTGTGCAGAGGAGTAACCGCGGAGGATAAAGTAAATTGGAGCGTAAAAGTACTGTTGAGCAATATTAGCTTTGTGTGCGCCCCGACGGGCAGGAGCCGACGCACAACTGCGAAAACGCCCATCACCATGAACCAATTGGTAAAGCAAACCGCCAACACGGTTCTATTTCCTAGCAGTCTAACCGGGATAACCGGCTCCTTAGCATACCACAACTCGACCATGGAGAAAGCCCCCAAGAAAACCGCACTCAAGGGTAGACATGTCATCACAAGGGGGTGCGTCCATGGCAGCGTATTTCCACCTGTATTCAACGCCAGCAAGAGGGTAACCAGAGCACACAACAACGTGCCCGAACCGAGGTAATCAATCCTTCGATACCTTGCCTCCCCCGTCTTCCTCACGGGAACCTTCACGAAAGCCAATACCAACGCGGCGGAAATCACTATGAACGGGATTTGTAAGAGGAATACCCATCTCCAACCAATCCAGTCATGGATAAGCCCTCCGTAGACTCCACCGAGTGCCGCGCCTGCTCCGTACGCAATATTCCCACCGCCCTGGGCGACTCCACGTTTGCGTAGGGGGACGAGGTCGGTTGCTATGATGGAAGAAATTGTCATTAATCCACCGCCGCCGGCACCAGCTATTACTCTTCCAATAATCATGGAGTATTGATCCTTCGCAAGCCCGCACATCAGCGTCCCCACGCCGAAAAGAACATTACACAACACAAGAACAGATTTGCGTCCGTAGATATCCGTTATTTTCCCAAAGAGGGGCTGCAGAGCAGCGTTGGCGATAAGGTACCCGGTTGCTATCCAGGAGATAGAATTGAATGAGGAGAATGAAGTCGAGATTGGTGCTAGGAGGGTAGTTATCACGGTAGTGTCAACAGCCCCAAGGAAGACGCCAACCCAAGCTGCCAGCAAGACAACGCAAAGTTTTGCGGGAGAGAGTTCTTGTGGGAGGTCGTTTGCAAACACATTGCCATTCTCGGTAGGCGGGGAGGTGTTGGTGTACCCATTCTCAAAGTGAGGATGGGACTCGAGATTCGGGTCGTTACTATCCCTCAGGAGTGGGGTAGACTCATCGTGGCGAGGGGATCGAGCCTCAACACTGGTGCTCGCCATTTAGGGTAGGTTCCTGTATCTCTTAAATAGCCGATGGATTGCGAAAAGGGTGGGATGGACAAAACGAACACTACTGTACCGTACCGGTAGTGTAGGTATTGCGAGAAAAAGGAAATACTGACGGGGCAGAGAGGGAAAGGATTGCAGGATGTTTCAGGGACAAAACTCTTTGGGATTTACCGGTACTGCATTGTGCGAGTCACATTTGTCGAGTACCGGTACAGTACTCGAGTACTCGGGTGCAAGGGTATTTGGGGTCCGGTAACACAACCACTCTCCCGCAGCGTTTTGCTCCAGAAGAGTCAAAAGTGCCTGTGTTACCGGTCCCGACTTTTGTCTGCCACCAAAAATTACTCACTAGCTATCACTCGAATTTCCTAACCTGGTTTATATTGGAATATGTGTCAGAAGATATATCGGAATACGTGGATATGAAACTAGTCTTAAGCTAGGCGATGCTTAACCATCAATTGAGGGGACTAGTCAGGGGACTGATGTTTGAAGGTTGATGGTGTTCAGGATCTAGACTACCGGAAAAGGGATCACTGTATTATAGAGAGGTGTGTGATGGGTATCACCAAGAAGAACAAGCAATCTTCCATCTATCTATTATTCCTCTATTACTTGTCGATATTTATTCTGGGTTTTTACATCAGGTTATGAGCCCTTTGATGTCTAAGAACTACGAATATCAGAACCGCGTCAACTTCTAAGATTTGCCATCATATCTGTAACCCGTCCGTCCTCCTGCCTCCTTCGCTTTAAAAAAAAAGAAAATCTGAAATCCACTATCTTTCCACTACCAAAAACTGTAAGATATTATACAAAAGCTGTACTCTCAAGCCCATCAACTCTACTGATGATAATACCTACTTGTAGTGCCCTGCTAGGAGCTGCATGAAGCTTACGACAGATAACTTCAGTTGCGGGAAGTCTGATATTACCAGTCTTCTCAGAGCTTCCCACACTATGGATATTATACTTGGAATTGAAGATGCTCCACAAAACAGCAACTCTGTAGTAGCCTTCAATGCCATGGACAAGTATCTGTCACACAAAGCCTTAGCCTATGGCATGTTGGTTGGCTCTTGCACTTATCCTACCCATGCATCCATCTAAGGTCTTAATGAGCCATCAGAGATCTGGACGACTCTTTATCCTCGGTTTAATATGAACTCATCAACTGCTATCTATATTGTTGTTAGACAATTTACTTAGAAGAAGCCTCTTCCCTAAGACTAGACTGTTGGGGTTTACTTGGAACAGCTTAGTATCATTTGTGAGAGTCTGACAGATACCTATACTCAAATATCTGAGGAGGCCTATATTGATAAGATTTTGACTACAATTCCAGAAGCCTATTATACTGCTAGAAATCAAGTAGACTACAATCTAGGAGAATTTAGAAATATTACCTAGGTTGTTAGCAGACTGCTGGAGCATGGGAGGATGAAGTGTCTTGATGACCAGGTCTGATCAGATACAGCCTCCTCCCGCACCTCTGGTATAGCCTTACTATCAGTACTACATTAAACTCATAAGGCTCAGAATATTAGCCACAATTACCATCAGTCCTGCAATGCCCTATGAGGTAGACACAGTAATCACTTCCTACCAGGCCCTAGGTCACAGGTGCAGAGACAGGTTGCGGTAGAGGTTGACTGTCATACCAGGCCTAGTGGCTTTGCAGGATTGCACTTTAAGAGTAGCTGATGGTATTGCAAAAGACCTAGTCATCGAAGAGAGAAGTGTTGCCAGTATTAATATAAGGGGAGAATTGCAGTAATTGCTCATGTGAATACAACTGCTTTCTCACAATCCATTACACTAGCAGCATTGCATCTATCAGCATATACTAGTACTACGGTATGCCATAATAGTACACAAGCTCTCCCAGCTGTAGGGGTAAGTTGCTACAGCCTCTAAGTAGAATTTCATGATGCAAATGACTTTGCTGTTGCTCAAGCTATTACAGTTGGAAGCACATCTTCAGTACAAGTAAATCCTAGTTGGCTAATTGACTCTGGGGCTTCCCATAATCTCTGACCTGATTAGAGCCTCTTCATGGATCTCAGACTGCTCTCTCAGCTGATTCTAGTATACCTCAGTGATGGAACCCCACTGCAAGGGATTGTAAAAGGGAAAATTCAACTTTGATACCCTTCAAACAAGGTATTGGCAATTGAGGCCTTGTTTGTTCCAAGGCTTCAGGCATTTCTGCTGTCAGTTAGTACTCTATCAATAATAGATATTACTCTCTTTCATTATCCTGCAGGTAGTTATTTGGTAGGTATAGAACTGGTGGGACATATGATTAACTAGGATGGCATCTAATACTTCCTTGACATCACACTGGTGTCTTCTCCTTCCTTGCACAACTATCTTCGACAATGCTCTATTTTTCCACAAAAAATAAACAAGACTAATTGCCAGCTTCTCTGAACCATCTCTGAACCTACAGCTTCCAGTTAGCAACAGTCATTAAGCTATAGTCTTGCACCTAGAATGCCTTTCCTGCATCTATGGCATCAATGCTTTGGGCATCTTGGAATAGCTGTGGTTTGAAAGCTCTTAGGTGTCAGTTATGATAGTAAGGAGGATAATCAAATACAAAGCATCAGTGAAAACAAGGGGCAGACTGGCGCTGGTATGAAAAATAGGAATATTGATCCTCTCTCTACTTACACAATCTGCATCAAGGTAAAGTAGCAGTGTTAGATAAGTAGAGTACTGGTAGAAAGGACTAAGAGAGTATTTAAGCTTTTCCACTGTGGTCTTCGCGGTCCCATAAATTCTCCCTTAATGCATAGTGCTCATCATTTTATTTTTTCTACTGACGATGACTCACAATACTCATAGGTATACTTTCTATGTACCAAGACTCCAGATGAGATAGTGTCGCAGTTGCAGGAGTTCTAGCACCTGATGGAAAGAGAGTGGTGTGACTGATCAATAAAATATTTCCAGTACAACAATAGGAAAGGAGAATCTGATAATAGATTCTTTTGCAGTATTCTCCAAGTCCCTGGTATAAGTTATAAACTATTACCATCCTATATATAGTATAAGAATAGAGTCAGTTTGTGCTTGATCTGGACACTCATTACTAAGGCTTAAGCTATTATGATCAACTACTGTCTTGATGATCACTTCTAGGTCAAAGCTATAAATACTACTGACTAGCTTCCTGCCCGAAGACTCTCCCAATCTACTGATAGCAGTACTCCCTGCCAGATGCTTTACTAAAGCTCGCATGATATATGCTGTTTATGACATTATGGCTGTATTACCCATAGGCTTATTTACAAAGAACTGTGAGTTGGAAAGTTTACTCTTGGATCTACGGAGTGTGTTTTTGTTGGCCATGTTAATAATAGCATAAAAATCTGGCATCAGGAGAACCATGAAGGGGTTATCTTGATAGAATGGTTGATGCATTGGATGTGTATTTTGATAAGCTACGAGTTGGTGGAAAGAGGCTTCTGAAACAACCAATGACAGAGATTCTTGACCAGCTGCTTAAGTCAAACTGTCAGCTAGTATTTATCCCACATTGTGCTTTTGATGCTTATCATAAGGCAGTATTGGGATGAAATCCAGTCATAAGAGAAGAAGCAGCTCCTGTTGGCCCATCCCTCTTATACATATACCCCATACCTGGACCTATATGGATCAGCCACTCGCATATCCCATTTATAGTGAATATTACAGGAAGTCCCCCAACTCTAAGAGCTGAACCAGAAGTTATAGCTTGTAAAAGAATCAAACCAGGAAAACGGGTCGAACTAGTATGGGATAAATAGGAGCAATGAGGCTACCAGAAGTTAGAGATGGGAACACTTCAAAAATCTGGAAGGTTGGGAGTTATGGCCAGGGTTAATACAGTAAGGATAGATAGCCTAAAGTAGAGTGAACTGATTAGCTATCAGGAAGCTCAAGCTCGTAAGCATGCAAGTGAGTAGAAGAATACCATTTGAGAGTAGCTTAGCTCTTGGGAAACGAATTAGATATATGACTTAGTTGATTCCTTAACAGAGATGAGGTTGGTTAGCTGCAAGTGGTTTTTTAAGGTAAAGTTGAATCATTATAGTTCTAAGAGATACAAGGCATGGTTAGTTGTTTTGGGGTTTGAGTAGACAGACTGCAAAGAGATTTTGGTTTTTTTTAACTCATATGTTTATTGCTTATGGCGCAAAAATGCGTATGCACCTCGTGGTATGACATACAAAAAGCCTTAATTCCAAAAACACCCTCCTTGCCTCAAGGGAAAGATGGCCCCAAGTCCCTCAAGTCTGGGACCAACCGCATGATCCCTCCTCATTGCCCAGGCCCCCAGCCAGCCACAAGACAAACTAGAAAAACCCGAATGATGGGAAGAGCAGGAAGCTACAAAAAACCACACCGGTGACATCTCAAAACAAAAAGAAAGTAAAATTTCCCCCAGAAAGGCCCTAACGGGCGGGTGCGGAAACCACAATTCCGTGTTTGGACCTATGGAAGGGCCCTGGTTGGTAGGCCTAGTTGATCGCTCAAAGGCGGGGTTGAGGCGGGGGGACGGCTGGGGTAGGTGGAGGGGGGGCAAGGTGGGGTATGCCAAACCAGAGCAAAATGGTGAAGAGGGGGATGACACTCACGATGCCAGAGCCCAAGCTTGTAAAGAAACCCCAGGCCGGGACCCAGGGCAGGAGGAGCCATGTTCACAAAAAAGGTGTACCTATGGTGGAAGTGAAGAGATGGCAGTAGGGTGCCAGCCGACCCAGAAGGAGGGGAGAAACGAGGCAGCAAGGGAGAGGTACGGGACCCAGGGAACAACAAGCGGCCACAGACCTCATGCCCAAGCGGAAGAAGCCCGATTGCGCGACTCTGACACCCAGGCTACTGACTAGCCTACTGGCCATGGGAAGACCCCTAAGCAAGGCCCAGCGGAAAGTGGGGAAGTGTAGGAGGGGGACTACGACAAGGCAGCCCCAAACAGAAGGGAGTATCCCCAAGAGGATTAACTCTGGGGGAAGGGTGGTAAGGGCTATAGGTAGCGCCTGGCCAAGCGAGAGGGGAATAGAAGTAGCCTAGCACCCCCCAGGCGGGGAGTGCGAGACCTGCAATGGTGATAATAGTTCTCTGGTGTTGAGTTGTTCCTGATTAGGAAATAAATTTCAATGACTGGAGTTGCAATGGAGATGGAGGATGCAGACTGCAGAGAGATGTATACACGGGTAGTGAAGCTTACTACATTTTGGCTGCTTATTGCCTTGACCGCTATCCATAGCTAGGAGTTGGATGATATAGATGTGGTTATGGCATTCTTGAACCTCCTAATTGAAGAGAACATTTACATAAAGCCACGAAAAGGTTTGCAAGTCACTTTAGACCAATGGGTATGTAAGTTAAACAAAGCACTTTATGGTTTGAACAAGGCTCCACATCTGTGGAGTGAATATAATAACACTTTTCTTCACTCAATAGGCTTTGTAAGATCTTCTAATGATTCTAGTCTGTATACATGCGGGAACACCAATACTGAAAGCCATATATTTGTCTTACTCTATAGTGGTGATCTTGTCCTCATATCACCAAGCCAGAAAGCTAGAAAATACCTAAAGGTACTTCTTTTACAGAAATATAAAATGAGCAAGCTTGGCGCAACAGGTTAGTTTCTGTCTGTATTGACAGATTCTAGATACTAGACCAAGCCATCAAGCAAACTACAATTCACTGCAGTGAAGAAGGATTTATTGCCACTGTTCTCAACTGCTTTGAGATGGAACACTGCAATGATATGGTAACACTAATCGATACTATCAGAAAACAAAAAGGAATTAGAAGAACAGAATCCAAGTCAGCTGACTATAAATCTGACACTTCTCTCACATCACTACCAGATGCTTGCAAGGTGACTCGGAAGAGTAAATACCAGTTGCTTGTTGGCAGTTTGATATATCTTAAGATATCAATACGAGCAGGGAGAACAATGGCTAAGAGATGATCGTTGATCAGCACCCAGAGGCATAACAATGTAGAGCCAGCAGAGGGCCTGCCACATAATAGGTTGACCCAGAGCAGCAAGGGCCTAAACAGTATTGGCATGATTGGTAATGTGCATAGTTCCCATGGGTCGATGCAGATGGATGATAAATCGAACTCTACTAACAAGTCCGTTGTTGGAGTCGATCACTTGATATGCAGAGGAATAAGATAGTAACTGTGTGCTATAGTAAAAGGGCTTGAGTGACTATGGATAAGAGCAGACAAGAAGAGGGGAGGGACGGAGACACCCTCCCTGCTACCTGCAGAATTCGGGATCAAGTGGGGTTAATATTTTCAGAGTAAATGAAATTCGTACTGAGGAAACAAAGGAAAAGGTGGGAGGATTACATAGTCCAGAAACACCCAGATATGGAATATAAACTGTGAGGTACTTTCTACACTTTTATAGACATTATCAGTAGTGGGGAAGAGATCTTATCAATATAGTTGTTATATGATACAAGGTTTATACTTTCATCCATCTTGAGAATAGCATAACTTCTTGGTCTTTACTTCATTGAATATCAGGCCTTAGTCGGAACTCCTCTGTACTTAGAGTTGGCTACTACCTAACACTATATCGATAGATCTTCCATATTAGGGAGGTGCACAACAACTTTTACAAATAAGCCTAGGGGACCATCTATCCCATGTTGTTCCATATTTATCCCAACCCAACATAGCGAACAAATACTCACATACCAGAGATCAGGTTTGATCTCAGTCTAGGCAAAGTCTTCATAAATAAACACATTCCCTTCTGGTTCATTGGTTACAGGATCAAGTGGGCCCTCAAAAGACTTACACTTCTACAAAAGGAAGGCAATATGTCACACCCAAGGATCGATAAAGGATCTGAGGATTCAAGTAACATTGCTAGGTTGTGCACAGAAAGACAGCAGAGGCTGATAGGCATATGGAGACCTGGCCAGGACAGCCTGTATCCACTACCACCAGCACTGCTAGAGTTCAGCGATAATATTCCACCTCTATAAGTAGGTGTTATGCCTATACCTAGAGCACCTCAAAGACCAGTGCTGACTAATGGCCTGACACTAATCATACAGAACAGGACAAGCCAGCAATGATCATGTTCTGCAACTCCAACCTCCACAGGCACCTCCAACCTAGGTGACTTTACTGCATACATTGGAACAAGGATCTATCAGTTGAACCATAGTGTAACTCAAACCTACAATGACCAGATTCCTATGAACAGAACACTGTTGGATAAGGGAAGGAAGATAGCAGAAGGCCTTACACAGGTGAGAGAATGAATTCTGAAGAGAGAAATGATAGTGTGAGATGGGTTGGTGCTCTGGCAAAATAGGAGAGGAAAACTGGAAAGAGAGGTAGTCATGGTGATTACCGAGTTTAAGGTGGTAATTGAAGTGACCTTTGCTCATATGTACAAGCAATTGGATCAACAAGCAGTAGTAAGTGGACAGCTGCACTACGACCTGGGATGTCTAATCGAAAAGGTAGTGAGTAGAGAGCAAGAGCTCTAGATGGGCCTGGATAAACTCCCCAGTGAGTTAGAGGAGGAACAGCAACTGCGAGGAGTCCAAACCCTGTGTGTAATAACAACTGAGCTGGTGGTCAACCAGAAAATAAGAAAGGGGCTAAGGGACATGGAGCAAAGCATGACCCAGATATTCACCCAGTTAGCATAGGAAATGGGCACAGTGGTACAGGTTGTGTTGGGCTCATATCAGAGGGGATTGACCCATGATTGAGAGACAGGAAGAGCCCAGTGAGGGCCATTCCAACTGGATAAAGGAATGGGGCTAGCCAAGAGAGAGACCTAGTGAGAGATGATAGAGAGGGGCCTGGAAGAAACCATGGCATCTCCAAAGGTAGCCAGAGGCTCAGGGGACCATAACCCGGAGGATGATGGGTTGCATAATGATGGAGAAGGACCTCACCGGTACCAAGGTGCCATGCTAGTAGGATGTCCAAGGTGGCAGGAGTTGGCTAAGCAAGAGGTGGAATACGAGATGATGCTGCAACTGATCAAAGAATTGGCATGGCAGACTGCACTACATTAAATGAAATCTGTAAACCCTTTCTTTATATACTAGGTAAATTCCTATCAGGATATCAAGACCTTGCTACATGCATACTAGAACTACCTCAGCTGGAATCTCATATTGTGGATAGGGAATAAAGATAGGATCATTTACACGCGTGGAAGTACAAAGAGTACCAGTGTGACACCCTTTAGCAGGTGGTATAGGAAGAGCATGAAAGGGGTAGAAGTCGATGCCACTGGCTCTGAATTTCTCAGGTGGGAACAATTTAGGCATGAAATAATCATGTGATCCTTGCCTATCTATAATAACAGAAAAGCCATAGGGCAGGTATGAAAAATCAAGTATAAGAAGCATATCAACAAATACCTTGTCTAGATGAAAAACTTGAATATAAAGACTAAGCTTCAAGGCACGGCATACAGGAAGATAGTTAAGGACCAACTACCAGAGGCGATGCTCAGAGAATGGTACTATAAGTATTACAATACAGATACCAAATTACTGTAGCATTTTCGAGAAGTTGGAAACTAGGAGGAGGCTTTTGTTGATAGCAAAAGGCAATGATAAGGAAATTGGTCTGACTTGTGGAGTTCTTCTGGCCACTTAAAATAAAGCGGGAGGGACCAAGGACATGAGCTGAAGAGAGCAAAGGAGAAAGTACAGCCTCGCAAGTTCTAGAGGAAGAGAGCTTCTAGGAACTTTAAGTCAGCAAGGTTTATCCAAATCAACCAACAGACTAAAGGCCAGGGGGTTGAGAATACCAACTAGAAAATGGTTCATACAGGAATATCCTAAAACTTGGTTGGTAAGTGCTGGGAAAATAAAAGCTGCACCTGGTGTGGACTCATCCAGTATAAGTTGGAAGCTTGCAGAAAGGGAGCTATTGTCATGATAATAGCACAATTGAAAGCAGTGAAGTTTAGGCTCAAAAACATGGAGGTTCAGAATACCACTGCTAGGCCTGTGGGGAACTATATTTACATGCCACCAGTACATGAATGTTGAGAGTGTGTCAGATTGACAAGTGGGATAGATTCGACAAGAGGAGGCTGTGCTATGAAAGCCTGATGTACGTTCCAAGCCAGGGGAATGGCTTATTGAAGAATGTTGGAGAACCGTATGCACTGGGTTCTGGGTGTATGCAGGAACAGAAGTGTGAAAGGAATAGAGGACCCTGTATAATGGAGAAAGTTAGCCCACCTCAGGGGGAGACAATAAAGAATGACCTCAGACCTGGACATGGGATTGCCAGGCTTTATATTCTGTCTTGAGGGGAGAAGGTTCAAACCAAACATAGAAGAAGAGGGGACTGTTATAGGGGGCGATCCAGGGGGCTCCGACTCTTTCCTCAACAGGTCATCTACAGGATATGAAGTGGGATAGTGCCAGACTGCAGGAAGGCGCTCTGCGAGTCACTAGGTTAGCACTACTAGCAATGGTCGGTAGGCAGGCTGCCAGTTGCTAGGTGACATAACGGACAGTAGATGTATCTTAAATTCTATGCAATAGCAGGTGTTAAACACCTGAGGCCGTGTTAGAAAGGTCGCTCCTTCAGCTATATACTAGCAGTATAGACTGCTATATTTAAATATTAGTAGGGAGGAGAAAGAGAGCAAGAAAGGGGACGTACACATATCATAGACTGAATTTGTCAAAAGAGGCCTGCATGGCCGAAATTGTGTGAGTACGATAACAAACACCCAAGATTATTGAATGCCGTCAAAGCAATAACTTTTAATAGAAGACAGGATAGCCCTACAGGAGAGCCCAAACAACAGAAAACACAAGTTCTGACTCCCATACACTACGAGTACTGACAAGGCACAGCATACCCAAGAGTACAAGGTGAAGGAGTCCCAATTCATGGATTATTAGACACGGGCTCACATATTTTTATCTTATGAAATGCACTAGTCTGAACATTCGGACTCGAGATAATGCAAGGGGGGAAACACAGTTATTATAACAGGGTTTGAAGGGGCACATCCCCAAAATGTGAGGAGATGCTATGCAGCCTTTATAGTGCCAGAAAGGAGGGTAAACTGACCTTGTTCGTAGATCACTTGCCAGGTCATGAGCCAGGGGATCCATAATCTTATTATACCTTTTGGTTGGTGGAATTGCCAATACCCTATATCATTTATAGACGATGCCAGTAGATGGACATTCTCAGCAAAGCAATGCATGTAATCGGTATGGGTTACTATTATTTTATGTTTGGTTTCACAGTATTGTTTGATACTTGTAGTGTTTCGTGTGCTAGCGGTTGATACACACATTGTTTTATGTTTGGTTTCACAGTATCGTTTGATACTAGTGGTGTTTCGTGTGCTATCAGTTAATACACACATTGTTTTATGTTTGGTTTCACGGTATCGTTTGATGCTTGTAGTGTTTCATGTGCTATCGGTTGATACACACATTGTTTTATGTTTGGTTTTACAGTATCATTTGATACTGGTATTGTTTCGTGTGCTATCGGTTGATACACACATTGTTTTATGTTTGGTTTTACAGTATCGTTTGATACTTGTATCGTTTCGTGTGCTATCGATTGATACACACAATTTTTTGCAATATCGCTCATACAGGAGATAAGCGACATGCTGTATTTAAAGACCGCTGATTCCCGCGATGGAAACAGCAGACTTCGACAGACAGTATTCTTAAATGTACTTGGTTGAACGGTTACTTCTTTGATCTCCTATTACACCCCGTTCGAAGCCTCCTTTAGCAAGCAGCGCTCGCTTCATGTTGATCACGAAGCCATCCGCTCCTATCGTACCCCTACGTGACTAGGGCCTGGCCTGAACACGTTACTATGCAACCAATACTAGGAACTGAAGGATGAATGAGTTTGTATTGAGTATTACAAGAAGGTGGTCTCAGACCCAGTAGTAAGATATATGGGCCAGATAGTGGGTCCAGAGTACTAAGAGGGAGTAGTCATGGAGACACTGGCAAAGCCCTATCAGGAGTATATCAACCTCTTCCTATCTCACACAGCAGAATAGCTCCCACGTCATAATATCTTTGGTTATGAGATCAAAATTGCTGAAGGTGAGCAGCCACCATGGGGGCACATATACCCACTATCCAAAAGTGAACTACTGGACTTGTGAGAGTACCATTACAAAATACTATATGAAGGAAAAATAACATCAAGTCAGTCACCTGTGGGTGCAACAATAATTTTCATGCCAAAACTAGATGGATGGCTAAGACTTTGTGTGGACTACCACAGGCTAAACAAGGTTATAATTGCTAGTAAATACCCACTACTACTCATGAGTGAGCTTGGAGATCATATAGTTAGGTTGTATATCTTCACCAAGTTGGACGTAAAGGATTGGTACCACTTGATACAAACAAAAAAGGAGAGTAATGGAAAACTAGCTTCCACACACGGTACAGCTATTAGAAGTACCAGGTAATGCCAATCAGGCCAGTAAACAGGCCCACTATCTTTGAAGACCTGATGTATATTGTTCTACAAAATTTCCTGGACTTGGAAGTTGATGTTTATATAAATGACATCCTGATCTATTCTAAGAATGAGGGTGAACATGTTAGACTGGTCAAGGAAGTGTTAGCCAAGTTGCAGAAATACCAGCTGGCAGTGTTTGTTACTAAATCTGGATTCTATAGTAATATGGTAGAATTTCTAGTATATATAGTAAAAATAGATGGAATCACTATAGGTGGTCGAAAGGTAAAAGCCATAAGGGAATGGAAGAGACGTGAGTCTGTAAAGGACATACCCATATTCATAGGATTTGCGAACTTCTACTGCAGATTCTTCAAAAATTTCTCTGGGTCTTGAAAACTTGTAATAGAATTGTTGAAAGGCAACTTGAATGTGTTTGCCTGTGGGACAGAGCTGGAGAAGGTTTTCAAGTTCCTAAAAGAGAAGTTCATGACCATGCCAACTTTAGCACACTTCCACCCAGATGGGACTATAGTGGTGGAAATGGACGCTAGTTACTTTGCATTGGGGTGCATATTGTTATAGTATATCAGAAAAAGATTATATCCAATTGCGTTTCACTTGTGAAAGCTTACCTTGGCTGAACGTAACTACTATATCCATTATAAGGAGTTGCTAGCTATAGTGGAAGTCTTTAAAGAAGAGCGTCACTACCTTACAGGAACCCAGGAACCTATTAAGGTATTCACTAATGGCCAGGATATACAATACTTTCTCTTGACTAAGTCCGGTTGTACTAGACAGATTTGGTGGGCACAGAAGTTTGTGGATCTCATTTTCAGAATTGTGTACCAAGCAGGGATGAGTGGTAGAAAGCTCGATGCATTGAGCAGACAGTCAGAGTACCATCGGGAGATGGCAGCTGTGCCAGGCAAGTAGCTCTCAATACTAAACATTGCACATTTTAATCAAGTCATGATTGTAGTAGTAGGAAAAGAAAAAGAAACCAGTCAAGAACAAGTGACAAATGAACCAACATACACCGGAGCCATAAGGGTATATGCGGATGCTCAAATTCCGATAAAGGGCTCAAGCAACAGCACAGGAGATGACATTTATGACCTACTCATGATGGTAATACATGCTTGGAGACAAGCTACAATAGCTATCAGAATAGCCTTAGTGTTACCTACAGGAACCTATGGATAGGTAGCACACAGGAGTAGCCACACTGTTGGGCATAGAATTATGGTTGGTGCAGGAGTTATAGATAGTGGTTATAAAGGAGAAGTAAGTGTACTGTTATTTAATTTAAAAGACTAGATTAACCACATAGGGAAGAAAGAACGAGTTGCACAGCTCACGATAGAAAATATTGACAATGGGAAGGACTGGGGAGGAATAGAGCTAGATAGTACTAAAAGAGGTTAGGAGGTATTCGGAAGTACAGGAACCAGTATGGTTGAAACTATATCAGGAACCATTGGGCTGAAAGGGTAAAAAGGACAGAACCAATACTTCCACAAGCGTGGTCAAAGGATGTAGAAGGCCCTGGCAATGGAAGAGGCCATGCTCTCCAATGGGATAGTTACACAAGCTCTGGCATGGAGCTTTGATGCCTAATTCGTACCATGGGTGGTGGTCAAGGGTGTGGTGGACCATGACAAGAGTATGAGAGGGGAAGAGTCAGAAATGCAATAGGATAAGAGAAAGGAATTGCCAACACATTGGACTTTGGTGGATGGCCTTCTATACTACTGAGGTCTGCTGTTCATCCAAAAGTACAAAGTCCTACAAACTTTGATTGCTCAGAGCAGCCATGACTCCAATAGGATGAGGCATTTCGGCTAGGAAAAGAAAGTAGTAATCATAAGAGGGGACTTCAACTGGAAAGAATATACAGAAGCGAGGAATGACTATGTACAGTTCCACCATGAGTCTCAACATAATAAGGCACTATGGCACCCAAGATATGGATTTCTATAGCCTTGAGAAATACTATCTATGGCATGGACTTCGATCTGCACTAACTTCATAATATAGTTACTGAGTTTAGAGGTGAACCCTTAGATTAAGGTAGTGGTTGACTGCTTTACCAAGATGGCCCACTTCACAGGTCTCAAGGAAAATGCAATAGCAAAGGATAAAGTGCTGGTCTTCTGCAGTGAAGCTGGAAGGCTGCAGAGGCGACTGACAGTAATTGTCTTGGATATTGATGTGAAGTTCATGGGAGAATTCTGGGAATCCCTCTGCACACCCTTGGAAATTAAGCAAAAGATACCAACTGCATGCTATCCTGAGATGAATGGACAAAAAGAAAGAAAGAACCAAGTGCGGGAGGGTTATCCCTGAAGCTTCATCAACTATAATCGGGATAATTGGTACCCACTGCTTCCACTAATGCAACATGCCTACAATAATTCCATTATGACGGTACACAGGCTAACCCTATTCACGGCAAACTAGAGAAACCACCCGCGGAGACAATGGGTAAAGGAGCCAGAAGCTTGAAACCCAGGGGGCAGTACTGCTGTCCACTCAATGAAGGAAATACAAGGACAGCTGATGGCAATACTGAAGGCAATCAGAGAAGTAATATGGCAGTACTATGACAAGAAAGCTACTCGTGCCAAGGTTGTGGCTTCGCCACAACCTATGGCTGCTCACTGGCTCGCAACTGTCGGCACTCTCAAATCACTATAGGTGGTCGAAAGGTAAAAGCCATAAGGGAATGGAAGAGACGAGAGAATGGTACTATAAGTATTACAATACAGATACCAAATTACTGTAGCATTTTCGAGAAGTTGGAAACTAGGAGGAGGCTTTTGTTGATAGCAAAAGGCAATGATAAGGAAATTGGTCTGACTTGTGGAGTTCTTCTGGCCACTTAAAATAAAGCGGGAGGGACCAAGGACATGAGCTGAAGAGAGCAAAGGAGAAAGTACAGCCTCGCAAGTTCTAGAGGAAGAGAGCTTCTAGGAACTTTAAGTCAGCAAGGTTTATCCAAATCAACCAACAGACTAAAGGCCAGGGGGTTGAGAATACCAACTAGAAAATGGTTCATACAGGAATATCCTAAAACTTGGTTGGTAAGTGCTGGGAAAATAAAAGCTGCACCTGGTGTGGACTCATCCAGTATAAGTTGGAAGCTTGCAGAAAGGGAGCTATTGTCATGATAATAGCACAATTGAAAGCAGTGAAGTTTAGGCTCAAAAACATGGAGGTTCAGAATACCACTGCTAGGCCTGTGGGGAACTATATTTACATGCCACCAGTACATGAATGTTGAGAGTGTGTCAGATTGACAAGTGGGATAGATTCGACAAGAGGAGGCTGTGCTATGAAAGCCTGATGTACGTTCCAAGCCAGGGGAATGGCTTATTGAAGAATGTTGGAGAACCGTATGCACTGGGTTCTGGGTGTATGCAGGAACAGAAGTGTGAAAGGAATAGAGGACCCTGTATAATGGAGAAAGTTAGCCCACCTCAGGGGGAGACAATAAAGAATGACCTCAGACCTGGACATGGGATTGCCAGGCTTTATATTCTGTCTTGAGGGGAGAAGGTTCAAACCAAACATAGAAGAAGAGGGGACTGTTATAGGGGGCGATCCAGGGGGCTCCGACTCTTTCCTCAACAGGTCATCTACAGGATATGAAGTGGGATAGTGCCAGACTGCAGGAAGGCGCTCTGCGAGTCACTAGGTTAGCACTACTAGCAATGGTCGGTAGGCAGGCTGCCAGTTGCTAGGTGACATAACGGACAGTAGATGTATCTTAAATTCTATGCAATAGCAGGTGTTAAACACCTGAGGCCGTGTTAGAAAGGTCGCTCCTTCAGCTATATACTAGCAGTATAGACTGCTATATTTAAATATTAGTAGGGAGGAGAAAGAGAGCAAGAAAGGGGACGTACACATATCATAGACTGAATTTGTCAAAAGAGGCCTGCATGGCCGAAATTGTGTGAGTACGATAACAAACACCCAAGATTATTGAATGCCGTCAAAGCAATAACTTTTAATAGAAGACAGGATAGCCCTACAGGAGAGCCCAAACAACAGAAAACACAAGTTCTGACTCCCATACACTACGAGTACTGACAAGGCACAGCATACCCAAGAGTACAAGGTGAAGGAGTCCCAATTCATGGATTATTAGACACGGGCTCACATATTTTTATCTTATGAAATGCACTAGTCTGAACATTCGGACTCGAGATAATGCAAGGGGGGAAACACAGTTATTATAACAGGGTTTGAAGGGGCACATCCCCAAAATGTGAGGAGATGCTATGCAGCCTTTATAGTGCCAGAAAGGAGGGTAAACTGACCTTGTTCGTAGATCACTTGCCAGGTCATGAGCCAGGGGATCCATAATCTTATTATACCTTTTGGTTGGTGGAATTGCCAATACCCTATATCATTTATAGACGATGCCAGTAGATGGACATTCTCAGCAAAGCAATGCATGTAATCGGTATGGGTTACTATTATTTTATGTTTGGTTTCACAGTATTGTTTGATACTTGTAGTGTTTCGTGTGCTAGCGGTTGATACACACATTGTTTTATGTTTGGTTTCACAGTATCGTTTGATACTAGTGGTGTTTCGTGTGCTATCAGTTAATACACACATTGTTTTATGTTTGGTTTCACGGTATCGTTTGATGCTTGTAGTGTTTCATGTGCTATCGGTTGATACACACATTGTTTTATGTTTGGTTTTACAGTATCGTTTGATACTTGTATCGTTTCGTGTGCTATCGATTGATACACACAATTTTTTGCAATATCGCTCATACAGGAGATAAGCGACATGCTGTATTTAAAGACCGCTGATTCCCGCGATGGAAACAGCAGACTTCGACAGACAGTATTCTTAAATGTACTTGGTTGAACGGTTACTTCTTTGATCTCCTATTACACCCCGTTCGAAGCCTCCTTTAGCAAGCAGCGCTCGCTTCATGTTGATCACGAAGCCATCCGCTCCTATCGTACCCCTACGTGACTAGGGCCTGGCCTGAACACGTTACTATGCAACCAATACTAGGAACTGAAGGATGAATGAGTTTGTATTGAGTATTACAAGAAGGTGGTCTCAGACCCAGTAGTAAGATATATGGGCCAGATAGTGGGTCCAGAGTACTAAGAGGGAGTAGTCATGGAGACACTGGCAAAGCCCTATCAGGAGTATATCAACCTCTTCCTATCTCACACAGCAGAATAGCTCCCACGTCATAATATCTTTGGTTATGAGATCAAAATTGCTGAAGGTGAGCAGCCACCATGGGGGCACATATACCCACTATCCAAAAGTGAACTACTGGACTTGTGAGAGTACCATTACAAAATACTATATGAAGGAAAAATAACATCAAGTCAGTCACCTGTGGGTGCAACAATAATTTTCATGCCAAAACTAGATGGATGGCTAAGACTTTGTGTGGACTACCACAGGCTAAACAAGGTTATAATTGCTAGTAAATACCCACTACTACTCATGAGTGAGCTTGGAGATCATATAGTTAGGTTGTATATCTTCACCAAGTTGGACGTAAAGGATTGGTACCACTTGATACAAACAAAAAAGGAGAGTAATGGAAAACTAGCTTCCACACACGGTACAGCTATTAGAAGTACCAGGTAATGCCAATCAGGCCAGTAAACAGGCCCACTATCTTTGAAGACCTGATGTATATTGTTCTACAAAATTTCCTGGACTTGGAAGTTGATGTTTATATAAATGACATCCTGATCTATTCTAAGAATGAGGGTGAACATGTTAGACTGGTCAAGGAAGTGTTAGCCAAGTTGCAGAAATACCAGCTGGCAGTGTTTGTTACTAAATCTGGATTCTATAGTAATATGGTAGAATTTCTAGTATATATAGTAAAAATAGATGGAATCACTATAGGTGGTCGAAAGGTAAAAGCCATAAGGGAATGGAAGAGACGTGAGTCTGTAAAGGACATACCCATATTCATAGGATTTGCGAACTTCTACTGCAGATTCTTCAAAAATTTCTCTGGGTCTTGAAAACTTGTAATAGAATTGTTGAAAGGCAACTTGAATGTGTTTGCCTGTGGGACAGAGCTGGAGAAGGTTTTCAAGTTCCTAAAAGAGAAGTTCATGACCATGCCAACTTTAGCACACTTCCACCCAGATGGGACTATAGTGGTGGAAATGGACGCTAGTTACTTTGCATTGGGGTGCATATTGTTATAGTATATCAGAAAAAGATTATATCCAATTGCGTTTCACTTGTGAAAGCTTACCTTGGCTGAACGTAACTACTATATCCATTATAAGGAGTTGCTAGCTATAGTGGAAGTCTTTAAAGAAGAGCGTCACTACCTTACAGGAACCCAGGAACCTATTAAGGTATTCACTAATGGCCAGGATATACAATACTTTCTCTTGACTAAGTCCGGTTGTACTAGACAGATTTGGTGGGCACAGAAGTTTGTGGATCTCATTTTCAGAATTGTGTACCAAGCAGGGATGAGTGGTAGAAAGCTCGATGCATTGAGCAGACAGTCAGAGTACCATCGGGAGATGGCAGCTGTGCCAGGCAAGTAGCTCTCAATACTAAACATTGCACATTTTAATCAAGTCATGATTGTAGTAGTAGGAAAAGAAAAAGAAACCAGTCAAGAACAAGTGACAAATGAACCAACATACACCGGAGCCATAAGGGTATATGCGGATGCTCAAATTCCGATAAAGGGCTCAAGCAACAGCACAGGAGATGACATTTATGACCTACTCATGATGGTAATACATGCTTGGAGACAAGCTACAATAGCTATCAGAATAGCCTTAGTGTTACCTACAGGAACCTATGGATAGGTAGCACACAGGAGTAGCCACACTGTTGGGCATAGAATTATGGTTGGTGCAGGAGTTATAGATAGTGGTTATAAAGGAGAAGTAAGTGTACTGNTTATCCAGATGTGGAGGCAGAGGCAGGGGGGCTGGAAATCCCCTTGCAGCCCCCTTTCACCCACAAAACCGGCACCAGACAGCCCGTTCGCCTACAGACACCGCAATGGACGAAGACCCTGTGGGGGAATCACCCTCTCCAGTTCAGACAGTCGCTGCTGCTGCACCTTCCCCCTTCAACACAGATGACCAAACATAACACACTCTGGAAGGCAGGCCCCCCACAATCGAAACCCTCGCCAGGAGACTCTATGCTATCAACCTTGCCCACAACCAGCTTGACAAGACCTTCAAAGTATTGGAGAAACACCTGTTGACGGTTCAAGAATGCCATATCAAAGATACGGAGGAGATGAAGGCCCTTTGCACTTCACTTACCAACCAAGTTGCGCAACTTCAGTCCCAGCAACTCCAGCAACAACCCCCTACCACCCACCAATCCACCCTTCCCGACCATGCAAACCGGGGCTCAGAAAGCTGCCAGAGGACTCCCAGTCAAACTCCACACCAGCCCACCAAGCAAGAACACACCTACAGCCTTGCTCACCAAACGCGACCGTACTATTGTCATTGAATGAGATGGCACTTCCCTACCTGATGAGACCAACCACCTTACCATCCGCGATGCTGTGAACACAGCAATCAAGAAACACCTAGTCTCAAACATTGAGTTCACACCCAACCACCACGTTCTCCTCATCACCAAGGAGAACATCCCCGCCTCTACAATCCTTAAGAACCACCGCTTCGCCATTGAGGAGGCTATTCACGCCACTGTCCCAGCTGCCAAAGGCCTCAGGAAGGATGAGGCCTGGCAAAAGGTTATTATCCACGGCATCCCCACCACATCTACTTTCTCTACTATCCAGGCAGAAATTGAAACCTTCAATCCTGGCACCCAGCTCCCACGCCCTCCCAGATGGCTCACGACCCCAGCCCAATGGCAGAACAAGGCAGCTTCTGCCATGGTCCTGACTGTTGCGGGCAAAGAAACTACAGACAAAGCCCTCAGCAGAGGCCTCTCAGTCTTCGGCAGGAAATTCAAGGTACAGCGGTACCTTTCCTTTGGCCCTGACACACAATGCTCCAGATGCTTAGAGTTTGGCCATCACCCAACTAAATGCAACAAGACCCCCATTGGCGCTATCTGCTCCCAGGAGCACCCAGCCCACCTCCACACTTGCGGCAGATCAGACTGCCCTACTAAGGGTAAAGCCTGCCTCCACACAGCGATCAAATCCAACAATTGCGGCAATCTCCACCTAGCTACTTCTAAGGAGTGCCCTACCTACCTTCACGCACACCAGGCAGCAACTGAGAGGAGGAACAGGGCTGTTTAGGTTTCCTCGCTATTATTTCTGGTACTTGTTAGGCTTTAGGCAGTGTGGAGGCTTTCTTTTGTAAAGGGGATTGTTAGCGGTTATGACGGGGGTCCACTCAAAAGGTGCTACCATCACAGTAAGAGCCGGAATTTCAGACCGGGTACAGGGTACCACATGTATGTTAGTTGCCGCTTCATAGCCTCCCGGCTCCATAAGCGTAATGATAGGCGCACCGCCGTCGGTTCAGCCTGCTAAACACTCCCGGAATATATACCAGGTTCCCCTTTGACTCCTCCACTCGCCCTTCGGTCCTTGACCTCGCCTTTGCGAACGACGCGATGNAGTTAAATGGGTAAAGTATATAGCTTGAATGCCAAAGGGCTATTGAGCTACACTATGATACAAGGTTGAATAGAGTTAAATGGTTAAACTATGGAGCAATAGAATTGTAAAACACTGGAACTAGTATATAGCTAAGATGAGTACTAGTAAATCATTGAACTGGTATACTTGTAAAATAATATTATTAACTTTCATAATAGAGTTTGTATTACAATTTGGTTTCTATAAAAACAAAGTTTCTATGGCAATGCCTAAGGGACTGTTGAGCTGTAAAAGACCGTTGAGCTGTCGGGCACTCTCTGGAGAGTACCCATGGTCATGAGCTAGTAAGTGATCAAGGGTTGTTGTTCAGCCACAACCTTGGCACAAGTAGACCTCAATCTTGGTAGCAACTTGAAAGGCAGGTTGTAGTTGGAAGAAAAACTTGACTTGGTTTGTGTCGTGGATGACATGCACAACAGGAGAGTGGGGAGTATTCCCCTTATATACACTTTACTTGCCCCTCATGTGCCCTGATCTCCTCCAAACCTAAAGCCCCATGTGACTGTCCTTTTCCTTCCAGCCTTATCTGTTATCATACACATCTTCCCTATCCACCTTAGCTCTCAACCCAGTACCACATCTATGTACATCTATCACTCCCCTTGATATGTTACTGTTCTCAATCCCAATATATCAACAAACATGCCTTGCATAAGTACACTCTGGCCGTTTGTTCGACTATCTGCAACCATCTCCTAGGTACTAATATGTTCTACCTTGAGCTCCCCATTTAGAACCATCCCTCGTAACTAGTAATACTGAACGCCTGTATGCTGAGTACTTGGTTTGTAGCATCCAGCTTTCTAATTATAAATGCAAGCTTGATTATTATTGAAAATATATACCAAACCTTCCTCTCCTTTATCTTCTCTATTAGATTTTCTTCTCTCCTTCAATTCATTTCTAACACACTGATACTACAATGCTTCCTCAACTCCAATAGTGGTTGCTGCAGACTGTGCCCCTGGGGTTAACTTGGTAGTGGTCGTCTGCATTACAGACTTCTGAATAATAGTACTTCAACATCAGCAAGAATATAGCCTAGTGCCCACAGCGCTTACCGCACCCGGTGTACTGAGCACAGGGAACCCAAATTGTGACTTGGGATGTGACATCAGATCTAAGTGGCATCAGGGTGCCACTATGTTGACACGGAATTCATGGGATGCACCCAGGCATAGCAGGGTTGACACAGAATTCTCAGGGCACAACTAGGCACAATACTATATTCTCAGGGCACAACCAGATACAACAGTGCATTGTCAGGATACAAACCGGACTTGATGTCCAATCTGAGTCATGTGGGAGTACAAATACAATCAAGAGCAAACCCTCTGAAATTATGACTTCCCGAAGGGTACCCCAATTCCCACTTGGTGACCTAGATCGCAATTGAATTTAAGAAATAGTAATAAATAGTATAATTTATTAAAACACTAATATACATATCAATAGCTTCATTAAACCCACTCTACCTGTAGCACAATCTCACTAGCAAAGACTACTTTCATAACAGACTGTAGCTCCACCAATATTAATCACAAGTAGGTAGCCTTTGGTCCGTAGAAAAGCTGGGATCCAGTAGACCCATGCTACGAAGTGCCGAGGTCTGGAGTCAAAGAACGCCCGAGGAATCTGGTATCAAGCTCAGTACATAGTCAGAACCTTGCCCGAACCTCACGCAGAATGGTGTCTTTCATAACAGGCTGTAGCTCTACCAATATTGATCGCAAGTAGACGTTCTGTAGTCCATTGGGAAGCTGGTATCAACTGGACCTATCCTGAGAAATATCGAAAGCAGCAGTTGAAGGACGCCCAAGGAATCTGGTATTAAAGATAGTACATAGTTAGAACGTTATTGTTACGGTTTCCCACTACTCGTGTTACTCGCGACAGGAAACGATGTGGGTTGGTTCTTCCAAACTAAGCTAAGACTCCGTTGTCGTTACAACCACAGCGAAAGAAAAAACCACGGCAAATTTTTCGCCGAGCTTCCACCTTATTGGTCAACACCCTTTTCTCACTGCTTCACCCCTCACTTTACAGACTTTTTATCAACAAATCATCCTCTACTAGGTGTTTTTCAACAACCTTTATCAACTGAGTCCCTCCCCGATCCCCTCTGNACTCTCAAGAGAGTGCCTGACAGCTCAACGGTCTTTTACAGCTCAACGATCCCTTAGGCATTGCCATAGATACAGCATAGCTCAATGCAACATAACCCTAGCATTACAACAACCCATACAGTAGGAAGTAGGCAGTAAGGTGGGAATACCTATCTAATATTTTTTAGAACAGGAATTATTTATATCAATATTTTCAAACTAGCTCAATTACAAAATTAAATTACTGTTTAGGTTCAATAAAGCAGGAGTTAACTTTGCTTACTTAGTTTAGGTTAAACTGGTCGTTTAAAACCTGAATAGATAAATAGAGTTGAAAACTTCCGTTTAGGTATATAAATATAGTATTCTATTTTATATTTGTTTCTGCAGTCTTGCTTGTTGTTTGATGTCAGAAACTATCACTTTTGATAATTTTTGTTTATAGGACTGAATCATATGCCTTTCTTTAACCTATGTCTTCATTTCCATTATCAAGGGCCTGCATTCAGCATGCTCAGCTCCTTTCTTGGCATTTTGTGCCTGCCTTAACTGCTTCTCAGCCTTTTCTAACTCTGCATCCTCGTTTTTGTGAACCATTTGCTATGCTTCAGAAGCATAAAGACCTCCACCTTTTTGGACCTGCCTTGTGTTCTGACTACTATGTCTTGGATTTCTAGCATGCTTAGCCGCTTTGGTTGTTTATAGATGCTCTATAGCTATAGCTCCAGATTGTGCCTGAGTCAACTCTCCCGGAAGAACTAATTGCAACTTTTCTTTAGAAGCAGGTAAAAAATCTGCCGCTTCAAATATTGGTTCCTTACCCTACCTCTTGAGGCTTCGTATAGAAAGTAGAACAGTTGGTGATATGATTTGTAGTACTGTTTTTCATAGAATAGCAAGAATAAGAGCTTCCCGTAACTGGGAAATAACAAGGTCTGGATTATATGGGATAAGGCCTGTAGCTTGGGAAGTGCACAGGATAGTCGACTTTTTGAAAGTTTCCTGCTGGATAGAATCAATCATGTCTAGGAACTCGATCTTGTCGAACTCACCCCATCTAGTACAAGTGGCAGCTTTGACAGCTTCTGCATGATAATGCTTATAGGGTTGAAAAACAACAATGTCTAAGGGTTACAGGAGATGATTTGTATGCATTGGAAGATGGAAGACTATGATCGTGTACAAATCACAGTAATTGAGAAACTGCTTGATACAGTTTGAATCAAACATGTCTAAGAGTAGAAGTCGGTATTTTGCAAATTGGCGAGAAGCAGAGAACAGTTCGCAGTGTACAATCCATTTCATTGATAAAACATCATTGCTATAACCGGTCTCTGATGTACCGATCAGGTAGTTATCAGGCATTGAAGTGGTGGTATACCAGGGTTGTTGATAGATAACTCTCGGGACAATTATTATAGGAGGAAGGAGATATCCATCTCTACTTATGGTTTCACAAACTAAGATAAGCCCACGATTGGTTGAACTACCAAGGTAAGCTTGACGATTTGGATCTCCAGTGATAATCCAGTGGTCACGTCCAATTCCAATTCGAAAACCGGTTTCATCAAAGTTGTATATATCCTCTTTTAGAAACCTGTATTGATTGCAAATTGTTTGATACTTATTAAACCGGACAAGGAGATCATCAGGCTGTTGAGCATTTCTGCAGTCAATATCAACAGTCCGTTGTTTGCATATAAAGTATTGAGGATGATGAGTAAGGAATCTTTGTGCCCATTGCTCGCTAACAGTTAGTGCAGGTGGTGGACTGGAATGCACCTTTTGGAGGATTGTATTTGCGCAACTTGATACTATTTGAAGTCTGGCACTTGTACCAACAGCATCTAATCTATCCAAGTATTGACAAACTACTATTTCCTGATCTTCTGCAAGCTTACAGTTGGCAGCTGGATGATTATATTTTGATTATTATCCTTGCTAAAGTGCATGTAGTCTTCAGAGTAGTATTTCGTGCTTCTGTGCAATTAATGCGAGGTTTGGATTGTCCTCCCTAGTCTCATGAAGAAATGTAATAATAGCCTAAATGCGGACCTCAATATCAATTTATGTTTCAATCTGCTGACAGGGTGGAATAAGTGCTGAGTTGGATGAAGATGTCATAGCTGACTTTGATGTTATTGGTAGTATGTATGAGTGATAGAAGGAAGATTTGGAAAACCAGAAGGCCAGGGAACTAAAGGTCCACGAAGCTCTGAGGAAGAAGTGAATTAGTGCTTGAAAACTAGAAGACTGAGGTCAGAGGACTGGAAAGTAAGGGAGCTGACAGGTACTTGGACTTACAAGCTTGGAAACAGAAAGGTTTGAGGACTGAGATGTGAGAAAGTGGAGTGCTGGAGAGCTGGGTGGCTTAAAGACTAAGAGGTTAGAAAACTGAAGAGAAAGAAAACATAGAGCAACTTACAGGAGAGAGCTTGGGAGCTTTAAACCTAGAAGATAGGAAAACTGAAGAGCTTTAGAAGCTGTTGGACTTGAAATTCTAAAAGTGCAAGTACAGTAAAGTTTAAATACTAGGACATAGGAGATCCACGGAGCTTGGAAGCCAAAGGACTATTGAGCTACACTATGATACCAGGTTGAATGAAGTTAAATGGGTAAAGTATATAGCTTGAATGCCAAAGAGCTATTGAGCTACACCATGATACAAGATTGAATAGAGTTAAATGGGTAAAGTATATAGCTTGAATGCCAAAGGGCTATTGAGCTACACTATGATACAAGGTTGAATAGAGTTAAATGGTTAAACTATGGAGCAATAGAATTGTAAATCACTGGAACTAGTGTATAGCTAAGGTGAGTACTAGTAAATCATTGAACTGGTATACTTGTAAAATAATATTATTAACTTTCATAATAGAGTTTGTATTACAATTTGGTTTCTATAAAAACAAAGTTTCTATGGCAATGCCTAAGGGACTGTTGAGCTGTAAAAGACCGTTGAGCTGTCGGGCACTCTCGCGAGAGTGCCCACGGTTATGAGCCAACGAGCAGCCGTGGGTTGTGGCGCAGCCACAACCTTGGCACAAGTAGACCTC
>PYWC01000100.1:516833-563742 GCA_003182015.1 Tuber magnatum
CTCTCTCATCATCCTATAAGTCCAGGGTGGCGGTGTATGTTTCTGACCACCTTCTGGCCACTATGTCTGTTCTTGCTGTTTTTTTTGACCATGGCGACCAAATGGCAGTGGACTTTCACTGCTCCAACGGTGTTTTTGGTTTGCAGCATTTGCTTTTTCGGCTGTATAATTCTTATGCAACCCCCACCCCAGACAAGATGGTCCGTTTGATTGTCCCCTCACTGTTGTTTCCTAGGTATGACTTTGCTGTCGTTTCTTTAGGTGACTTTAACCTCCACCATCCAGCATCGGATCCCTCCTGAGTTATCAACCCCCCAGAACTGGCGGTCCCCACCCCCTACTTCAGCATGGCGTACCGACATCGGTTTATCCTGCTAAACACTCCAGGAATATACACCAGGTTTCCCTTCAACTCCTCCACTCGCCTCTGCGTCCTTGAACTTGCATTTGCTAACCAAGCGATGCTGCCTTTCTTGTCCCGATGGCACACTCCCCTCCCCTCGACAGGCTCGGACCATGTCCATATCTGCATAGAATTTGTCTCCGCCTCCTCCCGCCCTCCCCCTCCCTGGCTGAACTGGAGGTGCATCGATTGGGATGCAGCTCTCCCAGCTCTCAGGGCCCTCCAGCTGCCCTGCCCACCAGAAATAGCTATGTCCTCTTCCTTGTCCCAGTGGTTCAACACCTCGCTGGCATCCGTCACCTCGATCCCTTTGGGGCATACGCCCAGGAAGCGCCCCTCCATGTATGCAAAACCGTAGTGGTCCCCCGAACTTGCTGTATTTCGCCGGGTCTTTCACAGTGTCTCCCATCTGTCCCGTCGGGGTGGCGTCTCCCTGTGTGAGGTCAAGCTGGCCCGCTCTACCTACTTCAAGGCCATCGCGAAAGCCAAAGCCACCCACTGGAAAAGCTTCCTGGAGGGAGTTAATTCTAGGGAGGTCTGGACTGCTAAAAAGTTCGCCTATGGCCGTGTCCCGGCACGTTTCCCCAACCTCCTAGGGCCAGAGACCCCCCAAGCCATTAACTCAGCATTGCTTTCTCATTTTTTTCCTGCTCAGCCCAGCCACTCAGGCTGGTCGCACCTGCTCCCAGAGCTCGTCGCTGGCCCACCAGTCTCGCCAGCCGAGGTCTCCTCCACTCTCCGCCGTTGGTCCTCCTCTTCAGCCCCCGGCCCCGACTCAATCCCCTACGGTGTCTGGAAACGCGTTCACCAGGCCAACTCGGCACTGCTCCCCCTCTTGCTTTCACCTTTGCTCCGCCACGACTTCCACCCAGCCTCGATGATGAAGGTCAACGGGGTCCTCCTCGACAAGCCTGGCAAGCCAGATTATTCCGCACCCCCCTCTTTCCGCATAATCGTCCTCCTGGAGACAGTGTCCAAGATACTAGAGAGGATTGTGGTGATCCGCCTAGCAGCCTTTGCCCGGACAGCTGGCCTCCTGGAATTGCAGCAGTGTGGCTCTCTCGCAGGGCTCGAGTGCTAGGAGGCAGTTTCGACCATGTCCCATGAGGTCAAACTCTTCCGAGCAGCCGGCCTTAGGGTCTCCAGACTTTTCCTCGACATCAAGGGGGGGTTCGACAACGTCAACGCGCCCAAACTAGCCATGATCCTCAGGAGGGCCCGTACTCTAGCCTACCTGGTCCGCTGGGTCTCCTCTTTTCTGGTGCAACGCAAGTGCCGCCTAGTGTTCCAGGGCGCGCCCAATACCTTCTCCCAGGTAGCAGTGGGCACCCCTCAGGGGTCTCTGGTTTCTCCTCTTTTGTTTGTTATTTATGTTTCCTCTTTACACCTTGCGATTCCAAGGGGTTTGGTCGTCTCGTAAGTAGATGATTTCTTGGTGACTGTCGCCTCCTCCTCCTACCGCTTTAACATCCGACTCCTTCAGCATTACTTCCTTGTCCTCCCTGAGATTGGGAGACAGTTGGGTGTGGGGTTCTCGGTGCCCAAGACCGAGCTCCTCCACTGGTGCACTCCCAGGGACAACCATCCTTTATGCGTTTCCCCCGTTTGCCTCAATGGCCTCGTCGTTNACATCTCGGCTCTGACATCGCGATGTCATCCTACACCTTTCACCCGGGCATCGCCTTGCCTCTTTGATTCCTACTAAGGCCGTCCCCCTGGTCTCCCGCCTTAGGGTAACAAATTAGGCCGAAGGCTAGGAATCTTCGATAGGTCTGTCGCGTGGAATTGTGACTTTCCGCAACCGCCTGTCACGGCATTTTTAGGGGGAACTTTACTTTGTTTTACTTGTTCGAGATGACGCCAGTGGTGTTTTTTGTAGCTTCCTGCTCTTCTTGTTGCTTGGGTTTCTTGCGCTTGTTTCGGCTTGCTGGGGGACTGGGCTTCGGATAGGGATGTGCGGTTAGTCCCATACCAGAAGGACTTGGGGCGATTTTTCCCCTGTGGCGTGGAGGACGTGAAATCAAGGCTTTTGTATGCCATAGCGCGAGCTGCATGTACGTGTTTCAGCCATAATGAAATATACATATGAGTTAAAAAACAAAAAAGAAAAAAAAAAAAAGAAGTAAGGGTAATGATACATAATAATAATAATAATTCCAAACTATGCTGCACTGTGTTCTAGAGCTCCACCAGTCTCTAGGTCCTATCTTAATATTCTCACGTAGGAATGGGTTTCTCACTAGTGCTGAGAGTATCGGTCTTTGATTGGGTTAACATGCTCCACGTAGCCGGTACGTTCTTGACTACACAGCGGATCCGTCTAGTGGAGGAGATTGGAGTGTAAAGGTTGTTGTATTGTGAAGATCGTATAGTAGTAGAAAGGAAAGAATAGTAGATGGTTGCGTGAAGAGCTAACCCATCTGTGAAAACCCGGCCTTTATATAGGCCTCTTCCCGCAACACTAACCCAGCCCTGATGATCAAGTGAGGTCAGGTGTGAAATCCATCACATGACTTAAACAAGTCATGTGCACAAACATAAAACATCCCATGACCTTTAAGTAATGTCATGTGTAAAAACATAAATCAAACACAATATAAATAACCAACCACGTGACCTACTAACGAGGTCACGTGCGAGACATAAATGAGTCTGCCTTTCCGGTAAGCCTTACCGGCCACCTTAGACTCTTCCCACGAGGTTAACTGTGCGTCATGTGCGAAATGCAATCAACATAAACAAGCCCCATGCCCTCCTGACGAGGTTATATGCGTGAAAGAATCATAACTTAACTGTATGATGTCCTAGCGACGTCACATGTGAAACCTTTTCCCTGTGGCCGTCACATGGCTAGCGCTCCTCTAGCCAGATCGTGACATTAGCTCCCCTCTCCCATATCCTCAGTCCCTGTGGATACGGCTTATCCTCTTCTCCTTCTCCTCTCTTCAACCCTTGCGGCATACCCTCTCATGCGTTGCTCATGCTGGAATGCATTCTCGTATCCCGCAAGGATCCAATCCTCCACGCCTCTTCAGCTCCTCCTTCCCTGTTCCACTTTTTTCTCTCTGTTCCTTCACCATCCTTTTCGCTTCTCGTAATCCATCAATGCTTCTTTGCAGCTGGTCGGCCATCATATGCAGCTCCTCGATCCTCCCTTTTTGCTGTATTATAGTGTCGTCCTGAATGCCAATTGCCACTTGGAGGACATCCGCTGGCTCAAAAGAGACGTTGTGCCTCCCCCTCTTTCTCGGCTCCATCCGCGGAGCTTGTTGTTCCGCCTGTTTCTGTTGCAGCCGGTGGTAGGGGCAGGACCTGCTCATGCCGTTCTGCCAGTGGATTTTGCAATGTTTGGGCTGTGTCAGGGCCCCCGTTTCGTCTCCTTCCCAAGTTTGTTTGTCCCAGAAATTCCCCCATTGCTGGTCGCTGTCCGAGTCTCTGGTTTGGGTGGGCTCTCTCGGCTACCATCCGTGTCTCTCCTTTGCATCCTTGTGGATCATGCAGTCGTCGTGGCTGCATGCCGTCGCTGATTTTTTCGCACGGTCGTTCTTCTCACTGGCCGCTTCTTCTGCCTCTTTTTGTGCCTAGCGCACATTTCATTCGAATTCCTCGGGGTCCACAACTGGTACCCAACACTTTTCTTCCGCTTCGGTGCAGGCAGTCGGTTGCTGGTTTGCGCGGGTAGCGCTGGTGGAAGAGGAGGACGATATCTTTAGTGTTGGTAAAGTTTGTCGCTCGATACCACTCTTGATCATGTTCGGGGGAATAACCGGTCCACTTAGCACGGTATTGGAGTTTACCATAGTGTAAGCGAGAGTCGATTATTTCTTCTGGTTCGTATTTGTCTTCTCCATCTATGTGAATAGGTGGAGGGGGAAGTCTTTTTTGTGAAGGAAAAGAGGGTTCTTCATAGAGTTCGAGGAGGCTGATATGGAATGTTGGATGAGTTCCTTTCATCGAGGCGGGAAGGGCGAGTTTATATCCTCGCAACCCAACCTGTTTGATTATTTTGAATGATCCAAGTTTGATCTAGTCCAGCTTTTTGGATGGTCTCGTGGTCCGGATATTGCGTGGTATTAACCATACATTGTCCGGGACCGCAAGGTTCAGGTCTGGTTTGCGGTGTTTATCGCTCTTTTCCTTTTGACTTATTCGTGCCAGAGTCATTTCGTCGCGTAATATGTCGTGTACCCTTATCATATCGTCGGCCTCTGTTATCATTCATGGCATCTGATATTGTGCCGGATCGAATGAGGGGTCATATCTGTAATTCGCGAAGAAGGGTGTGGTCTTTATTGTTTCTTGCCATCTGTTGTTGTATGCGACTTCTGCCGTGGATAGGAACTCTGTCCAATTGTTCTGCTGATGGTTGACCTAGGCTCGCAGGTGTTGTTCTAACATTGCATTTGTTCTTTCGGTCTGGCCATTCGTTTATGGGTACAAGGCCGTGCTCAAGTGCCGGCTAACACTTAGTTGTTGTGTGATTTCTTTCTATACGTCCGACATGAAGAGAGATCCTCTGACGCAGGTAATGTCTTCCGGTAGTGGGTGGAGTCTAAAGACCCGGTCTTTAAACAGGTTGAAGAATTGTGGTGTCGTCATATCGGTCCTGCATGGTATAAAGTGTGCCATTTTGTTAGGTTTGTTGATAACGACCCATATGGCGTCATAGCCATTCGATTCGGGTCGTCCAGTAATGAAATCCATAGCAATAGATTGCCATGGTCTTCCAGGAGCTTCGAGCGGTTTGAGCAGCCTGCAGGGTGCATGTTTAACTGTTTTCGTTCGTTGACAGGTGTCGCAATCCATCACATATAATTTAATATCATCGGGCATCGATGGCCCCTAGTACGATCATTGAATTAAGGCTGTTGTTTTTCCCGTTCCGCCGTCTCACACTGGTGGAATGTCATAATTTCTGGTTATCATTTCTGTTCATAAGGCTTCTTCGTCTGGGAGCCTTATCTTGTCGTCATACCATAGGTATCCATGGTCTTCCGGGTACAGCCCGAGGGCTACAACTTTCATTTGTTTTAGGCCTTCTTTCAAGGCCTTCTTTATCTCCTTGATTTCCTGGTCGTTGGCGGTCTCTCTTCTTATCCATTCTTCGCATCCGTCGTCGTTGCTTGTGGCCGTAGTTATTTCATTTAGAGATTGATATCCACTGCCTTCCCCTTCTTCTTTTGTGAAGTACTTCTCGTTAGAGAGAAGTATTCTTTGTCATTGCGACGGTGTTTCTGACTTGTCGGGGAAGTTCTCCGTCCTCTGAGTTAATGCATCCGGCTTGCCTCCCTCTTATCCTGGTCGGTACTCGATTTGAAGGTAGTATTGGCTTAATGTCTGGCTCCACCTAATCTGTCGTCGATTGAGTTCTTTGGTGGTAGTAAACGCTAGTAGGTTCTTATGGTCTATGATAATGCGGATCACGTGTCGACTTCCTAGTGTGTACTTCCTCCAGTCCTCAACCGCTTGCACAATGGCTAGCAGTTCTTTGTCGTGAATGTCATAGGTTTGCTATGCCTTTGCCATTGTTTTTCATTGAAATGCGACCGGTCTCCATAGTCCGTCCTCTCCCTGCTGGGAGAGGATACCAGAGCATGCCTACTTGGATGCATCCATCTCTATCATGATGGGTAGTGTGGGGTCGAAGTGTCATAATATCGGTGTCATAGTAAGTCCCTTTCTCATAATGTCGAATGCTTGTTGTTGTATTTCTCCCTATTCCTATTTTACTCCTTTCTTTGTCGTATCGCAGAGGGGTTTATCCTTTCTGCTAAACCCTTCAATGTATCCTCGGTAGATGTTGCAGAAGCCCACAAAGCTGTGCATTCCTTTTACACTCTTATGTGCTTTCCAGTCATTGATAGCCACCGTTTTGACTGGATCGGTCCGTACTTCTTCCGGGTTAATGATAAATTCAAGGTATTCGACTTCGTCCCCATGGAAGTCGCATTTTGAAGGTTTCAGCTTGACCTTGGCTTCTCTTAATGCCTGGAAGACATTCCGTATGTCTCGGTGGTGTTGCTTCATGTTGTCTGAATAGATGAGGATATCATCCAGGTAGACGATACAACATATGTCCAGGTATTCACTCAACTTGGGGTTGATCCATTGATGGAATGTCGCTGGTGCATTGGATAATCCAAAGGGAATGACTAAATATTCGAATAGTCCGTATCGCATCCTGCAAGCCATTTTCCATGCATCTCCTTGGGCTATCCTGATGTCGTGATATGTGTCCTTGATATCCAACTTCATATAGTGTTTGGCCCATCCTGGTTGGTCCAGCGCTTCGTCGATCAATGGTAGAGGGTACCTGTCCTTTTGTGATACCGTATTCAGTCCCTGGAAATCCAGGTAAAGTCTCAGTTTCCCATCTTCCTTCTTGACGAATAGGATGGGTACCTCTGTGAAGTAGGACAATGGTCTGATCCATTGCCTGACCAGATTCTGTTGGAGGTATGCCCGCAGTGCCTTCAACTCTTCTCCCCTTAATGTGTAGAGTGTCATCAAGGGGGCTGCCTTTCCTTCCTCTAACTTGATCCAGTGATCTTCGCTTTTGTGTGTGGGAGGTCCCTCCTTTTGTTTTCTTCGAATATTCCAAGATGGTGGTGACATTCTTTCAGGACCAGTTGCCTCATCGTTAATATCTTCTTCTTCGCTTCTTCCTTCACTGCTAGTTGCGTGCTAATTGTTGACGCTTTTGCGATTGCTGGTCCGTCTTCTTCCTCGTCCCATCTGAGGATCCCGGTCTGTTCCTCTCTGCGATAGAGTTTACCGAAGGCCTTTGCTGATATGAAAGGTGTTCCTCAGGGTTTCTCTGCGATCCTTTCGTTGGCGGTGTTGTCTTTCCGGGTTCCTCATCCGGTGCTGGCGAATCAGTCCTCGCCTCGTTTGGTCATTCCCAGGTCTCAGACTTTGTGGAGCTCCCTGGTATCGATATTGTTGATAATCATCAGGGCTATGCGATCCCCTTTTTGGATCGTATAGTCCTCATCCTGCAGGTTTATTAGTAGGATATGTACCTCACGCCTAAAGTCGACACCGATCACTCCCGCACCTCTGGTAATCCTGTGTCGAGTGGGCATACCACTGTGTGGAGCGATTCTTGCATAGGTGCCATCAGGAAGTCCTACTGAAATTCCTGGGAGGACTCCGTTGCCATTACAACCACAGTGATAGAAACAACCACAACAAATCTTTCGCCACACTTCTACCTCATTGGTCAACAACCTTTTCTCAACGGTTCGCCCCTCACTTCAAAGACTTTTTATCAACAAATCAGCCTCTACTATTTGTTTTCCATCAACCTTTATCAACTGAGTCACTCTCCTCCCACCTCTGATGTCTTCTGGATGTAGAGGCAGAGGTAGGGGGGCCAGAAACCCTCTTCCTCTCCCATTCAACCCAACCCCACCCCCACAATAAGCCTCGCCTGATGACACCCAGATGGCTGAGGGAGATGCCTCCCCAGTTGAGATGGTTGGATCAGCAAACCCGCCTGAATAAGAAGAAGAAGAATCCGTTCCCCCCGTTTTTGAAACCTATGGCAAGAGGTTGGTAGAGGATTTCAACATCATGCTTGTTAAATACCCCATGCTCAAAACCACCTTGCAAGCCATAGAAGAGCACCTCATGGTTGTCCCAGATCGTCATATCAAGGATCCAGAGAACCTGAACACTATGGTCACCTCACTTAAAGACCAAGTTGCGCAACTTCAGTCCCAACTTTTGCAACAACAACGAAATGTTCAACACCAATCCACCTTACCCGCACCTTCTACCACGCAAACCTGGGCTCAAAAGGCTGCTAAAGCACTCCCAGTCAAACCCTCTACAACTGCACCAAACAGAAAGCCGGCATCTTCTGTTTTGACCAAACGTGACCATACCATTGTCATTGAGAGAGATGGTGCTGCACTCCATGACAACACCTCTACTCTCACCATCCGTGATGCAATCAACTCAGCAATTAAGAAGCCTTTTATTGCAACAATCGAGTTCACCCCCAACCACGATGTCCTCCTCCTCACAAAGGACAATACACCTGCTACCTCTGTCCGCAAGTCCTATCGCCTTGCCATTGAGGAAGCCATCAGAGCTACCATACCTGCAGCTACCGGTCTCAGGAAGGATCAAATCTGGCATAAGGTCATCCTCCACGGCATCCCCACCACCACACAGTTCAGCACTGTTCAGACAGAGGTTGAAGAGTTCAACCCTGGTATCCACCTCCCGCGCCCTCCAAGATGGCTCACTACCCCCACCCAGTGCCAGAATAAAGCAGCCTCTACCATGGTTCTCACTATTGCTGGTAAGGACCCAACTGATAAGGCTCTCTGCCAAGGCCTCTCCCTCTTTGGCAGAAAGTTCAAGGTTTAATGCTACTTGTCCCTTGGACCAGACACCCAATGTTCCAGATGTTTGGCATTTGGCCACCACCCTACCCAATGCTCTGGCAATTACAACTGCGCTATCTGCTCTCATGAGCATGCCAGACACCTCCACACCTGCGGACACTCTGATTGTCCTACCAAGGCCAAAGCATGCCTCCACACTGCCATTACCTGTTGCAACTGTAGTGACTCCCACATCGCAACCTCCAAGGAGTGTCCCACCTACCAGGCAGCCCAGAAAGCAGCGGAGGAGAGGAAGAATAGGTCTACTTAGGGTTTCTTTACTATGTTGTTAGGATTTGTTAGGCTTTAGGCGGAGAGGAGGATTTTATTTGTCATTTGGCCTATAACGTGCCCAGTGAAAAGCTGCTACAATCATAGCATGAGACGGAATTTCGGACATGGTACTAGGTGGTACCTTTTGTATGTTAGCTGCCGCTTCATAGCCTGTATGGCTCCATAAGCGTAATGATACACAATAATAATAATAATATTCATCAAGGGAGAGAGTGGGGGTTTTCAGTGATTTAGTTGGTTTGGTGTACTTAACTGCTGTTAAGATGTCTTGACCTTTGGCTGAGTTGAGAAAGTTCTCCCAACAGTTAGCTTTACTGTCTCTAATTGCCTTAAAGTATTTGTTTCTAGCTCTCTTGTAGTCAATATGGTCAGACTCCAGTCTGGCAGCTTTCCATCTCCTGTGATATCTTGCCATTTCCTGTCTCAATATTGTAAGTTCCTCACTCCACCACCTCTTGGACTTGAAGCATAGCTTGCTGAGAGCAACATGTTGGTTGAGAGATGACATAATAGAAAATCTCAGGATTAGGGCAGCCAGATCCAATGCATTAGGAGTACCAGAAGCCAAACAGGAGGGGTAAGTAGCGGAATACTTAGCCATCGATGGTTGCAGTATAGTCTTGAAAGAATTACAGTCTGCCTCGTGCTAGTTGAACATGTTGATCGTAGGGCTAGAGACTAAGTAGTCAGCATTCAGGACAACAGTGAATCTTATAACCTCATATTCACTGCCAGTATGGGCATCCTCATCTACTGCCCACTCGACAACTATGTCAAAGATATCCTCTGTGGCTAGTGTAAGATCCGGAACAGAACTACCTGAACTCTGTCTGCAGTTGTAACGTGGGCACCACTAGGAAGATGGATCCCAAGGTTGCGACCGCACCAAACAACTTCAAACTTATCGCCAAAAGTTCACACAGATGTAAGAGTAAAGTAGACGGTAAAACTTAATATCGTTAAGCCTGACGCTTCACTCAATTAAGGTCTCGAGAGGATTGATTGTTGGAGTAGGAGAGTTCTCGCATAGACTTTCAGGTAGTTTTATCTTATGCCAGAAACTCCCCCATCAGTTTACTCCAACTGTTCGAGCACACCCTTCTCCGCTAAGGGCGGTCCGACACGTCTCCTGACACCCCTTTGGGGCATGTATGTGTCGACCCGCTCTAGTCGGCGTTCACCATATGTGCATATCGTTTCTGCGGCGCATTTCCATTCTGCCCGCCGGAGTGAAAACCTCTGCGCATCGGGGACTTGCCAGTGGCTAACTGTCAAGACCCCTTGCTGAACTAGACTATCTATGACACCCTTCCCATGCGCGTTGATTTCTTCTTGACGCCGGAAGCTACCGTGAGCGGTTTATCTATCTACTATTTACGAGTCTCGGGCTTCCGGTGTCTTCCGCAGGGTACGGTGGTCCAGGAGTGATCCAATGGGCGCTACCCACGACCACTACCTCGGATACACCTTACCTGCGGTAGGAATCATGCTTTTAGTGTCTCTGCACTTCCCTCTCAGAGCCTATGGCGTTGGGGACATCCTTGGGCGTGGTAGGTGCAAAACGTTCCCAGTCGTCCCGGCACCACCCGGGACTACCTTCGGGACCCCCACGGTTAACTCCCGTTAACTCCGTCAGTTTTGGTCCGTTTTACTCCGAACAACTTGGAGGAGGTACTCCACCTTCCACCCTATGCCCCCTTATATATCCTGCGAACAGCTTACGGTCGACCGGACGGCAGCAACGTATACGGTGTTGCAAGCGGGTCTCCAAAGATCCTCCTTTGCTAGACTGCACACAACTACACAACCGTTTGCCCATGACGTCCGGGCCTCAAGGCGGGGCCGGAGGGGCATGATAGGAATAATGTCTTCAATTTACAGCTTCTTCGTAGCTGCGTAGCTCGCCCAATAGCATCTCCCGGAACCCCAGATTCCAGTATTATGCATGGCTTCGTGTGACAAACATTCCAGTCATTTTTCCCAAACTCCCCGAGGGACTTCGTATTGGCAGGTAGGGTAACTCAGGTCCTTGAACAGGGTAATCCAAGCCTCAAGGCAGGGTAACCCTGTTCTGAGGGTAGGGTAATCTTGTCCGGTGGACAAGTGGATTTTCTCCTGTTACCCTATCTATCCCTCTTCCGGGGATAGACACACTCGGCCTTTCTCTAGTTACCCAGCCTAGCTGTGTATTGGCCCTTCATAGGTCCCTAAGTACGCTGACACCAACCTTGGGCGTAGCCATGTACCTAAATACTTGTGTCCACTAAGTCTGCTCATCTCGGAGCCCGGGCCATCGGGTCTCCGTAGGTCAAGTACTCACTTGCCTGCCGGTTCCTACCAGTTCGCCTCCGAGCTACCTGTATGGGTGTAGGTTCCGGCTGCCATAGCTCACGTATGCTGGGTCGTTACATCACTCCCCTCTTCTCTACGGTCCGTCCCGGACCGTTTAGCGTCGTCTTTTCTTTCCACGACTCGATTCCCCCAAGACCCGATGGTCCCTGGGCTTGGACGGATATCTTTGGTGGAAATCTAGCATGGCCTGTAAGCCTGTCCCTTCTAGCATCTCATAGGGCTCCCACGAGTTCTCCTCAGCTCCATAGCCTTCCCATGAAACCAGGTACTGGACAAAGCGCGACGGAAACTTCGCCTTTGTTCCACCATACCAGCGACTGTCCACAACAGCTTCGATGACGTAACTGGGCTCATTGTCCACGAGCTCGGGGGTAGGGATCTCCTTGATCCTACCCGATTCCGGATCCTCGCGATAGGGTTCCAGCAGCGTGACATTGAAAACCGGGTGGATGCTCCATCGGGTGGGCAATTGGAGTTCGTATGCTCGGGTACCCACCCGACGTTTGACCACGAAAGGGCCAAACATCCGGTGGTCCAGCTTCTCCATGGGACGCTTGGTGCGGATGTTCTTCCGGTTCAACATCACGCGGTCCGCTTTCTTAGCCCGCCCAGCAGCCACATCTTCCAAGGTAACATAGTCCGGGGATGGCAGCCGTTTCTGGTCATGCCATTTCCGCTGCCTTTCCTGTGCCCGTTGAATCGTTTCTCGAATCTGTTGCCAGGTTCCTTCCCATTCCTTAACCAAGAGTTCACTACTTGGGTGTATCCCTTGGTTGTCAGACACAACACCCGACCAGTTTGTCCGTGGGTTGAACCCATAATTGATCTCAAATGGTGACAACCTGGTGGATTCTGATGTTGAGGTGTTATACGCATACTCCGCAAGGGGTAGCAGCGAGACCCAGTCATCCTGTTGATAGGAACAGTAACTACGCAAGTACTGCTCCAGTGTCTGATTAACCCTCTCGGTTTGCCCATCAGTCTCTGGGTGGAATGCAGTCGAAACGTTTAGTTTCACTTGCAGCAAGTGCATCAGACTCATCCAGAACTTGGATGTGAATCGGCTATCTCGGTCGGAGATGATTGACTCTGGCAGTCCATGAAGGCGCCAAACCTCCTTCAGGAATATCAAGGCAAGCTCCTTGATAGGTACCTCAGTGGTCAGGGGTATGAAATGGGCCATTTTCGAAAACCTGTCTACTATGACCCAGATCTTGGTATACTCTTCGGACTCTGGAAGCGCGACAATGAAATCCATTGAAATTGCTGTCCAAGGCCGCATAGGAACATCGATAGGTTCCAGCAGCCCGAACTTCTTGTGCCTGATGGATTTATTTCTTTGGCATGCATCACATGTCCGCACATAGTCAGTGATATGCTCATCCATCTTAGGCCAGTAGAAGTTAGCCCTCACCCTGCCAATGGTTTTGTAAGTCCCGAAGTGTCCCGCGATTCGGGAGTCATGTTCTGCCTTCATGATTGTCTGCTTCAGATTCTGACCCTTGGGAACATACCACCTGTTCTTGTACAGGAGTAAGCCCTTTTCCGTCGTGAAATGTCGGTCGACCTCTTTGTCACCTGCAGCTGTTGCCTTCAGGATCCTTAAGTACTCCTGGTCTTCGGTTATCGCTACCCGCAGCTGATCCAAAAAGGAAGACTTGAGCCGAAATCCCTGGCACACTTGCAACACCTGTGGTCGCAAGATGTCCCGTTCCTGGCTCCCAACCCACTGTCCGGGGCGAAAAAACGACTGTGGCGGAAAATCACTCCCCCCTGCAGGGCGGTAGTCCCTACGCCGCGACAAAGCATCCGCCTTCTCATTCAACCGTCCTTCTCGGTAAACCACCTTGAAGTTAAATGGTTGCAGGAATTCAGCCCAGCGGTGCTGCCTTCGGTTAAGGACCTTGGTACTATTAAAGTACTCCAAGTTCTTATGATCCGTATAGATCACCAATTGGTCCGTTACTGAGCGCAGCAGATGATCCCATTCCTTGAATGCCGCCACGATGGCAGTCATTTCCTTATCATGGACATCATAATTGATCTCTGCTGGGTGAAACTTCCTACTATGGTAGGCCACCGGATGCCATCTCTCATCCTCACATAACTGGGAGAGAACGGCTCCTAATGCAAAGTCACTAGCGTCGGTTTCTAGCCGTGTTGGCCGTTCAGGGTCAAAATGTGCTAGGATAGGTTTGGACGTGAACGCTTCCTTTAAATGATTGAAGGCCTGCTCACATGCAGGTGTCCATTCCCATCGGACATCCTTCTTTGTCAAGTCCGTGAGGGGTTTCGCTATCTTGCTGAACCCTTCTATGAACCGACGATAGAAGTTGGCAAAGCCCATAAAGCTTTGAACGTCGACGACGCATGTCGGAGGTGCCCAGTCTTTGATTGTCTGCACCTTTTCCGACAACATAGAGATCCCCATATCGGAGATCCTATATCCGAGGAATTCAACCTCCCGTTGGTGGAAACTGGACTTCTTCATACTTACACATAGTCTAGCTTTCCGCAATTTCTCCATTACACGCCTTACCATCGCGACGTGCTCTTCCATAGTTTCGGAGTAGATCAGGATGTCATCCATATACGCGATGACTCCTTCATCCATGAGATCTCGAAAGACCTCATTTATCATGCTCTGGAAAGTTGCCGGGGCATTACATAACCCAAACGGCATGACCGTGTATTCATACAGTCCATATCTGCACCGGAAGGCCGTCTTCCATTCCTCACCTTCTGCCATCCTCAGAAGATAGTAGCCGTTTTTCAAGTCCAACTTAGTGAACACAACGGCTTTTCCTAACCTATCTCGCAGTTCATTCATCAGCGGTAGAGGGTACTTGCTCTTCACCGTGATTTTGTTCAGCCCTCGGTAATCTATTACCAGTCTTAATGTACCATCTGGTTTTGGCACAAAGAGGATAGGGGCTGCTGCTGAGGAACTGGATCGCCGTAGCTTCCCCGTTCGCAGCATGTCATTGAGATATTCCCGGAGTGCCTTAAGCTCCTTTTCCGATAACGGATAGATAGGCCCAAACGGAGGTTGAGTCCCGGGTAGCAACTCGATCGTGTGGTCATACTTTGAGTGCTCCGGCAAGGCCTCAATCCGTTCTTGACTGAAGATGTCCCCGTAGTCCTTATACTCAGGGAGTAGCTTGACAGTAATGTCAGCACCTTCCTCATCGGAGAATTGTACAATTCCCAACAGGTACACATTACTAGGGTCTTCAGCTAGCAACTCTTCATCGGTCATGAACACTAACCGCCCCTGCTCTGCCAGGCAATTAGCCTTGCAGAAATCTGAGCGCCAGGTCAGTGATCCTGTTTTCCAATCTATGTCGGGATTATGGTCTTTCAACCAAGACATAGGTAGGTACCCGTCCACCTTGGTGTCGGGCATGTCCGCGACTTCAAACCGCATTTCGTTATGGTGGTCGCCTATTCTCATGTCCAATGATTGGGTATAGTGCAGACCTGACCCCGGAATGTGATTACCGCTTGCGTCGCTTATCGGCACATGTACCTTTCGTCGGACACATGGTGCCTGTGTTTGTTTAACCCATCGGCTACTAAGCACTGGCCCAGTAGCTCCACTATCGAGTAGCAGGAGCGCCTCAGCGCTTACCTGTCTAGCTCCAATCTTCCAGTCTAGCTTTACCCTCAGGTGGATAGACTTGGTATGGCGAGGCAAGTTATCACGCTTCTGCCTCTTCACTTGTCTTAGGGACTTAGTCATCTTGGCTTACTAATTCTGATCTCTTGCCTTTCGACACAAGAGCGGCCACAACGGGTCGGTAAACGTTAAGGGATTGGGATTCGTTTTATCAATAGCTAGGGTGTTTACTATCACGCCAGCATGATTTCGGGTACTAAACCCTCCTCAGGTAAACTTGATCATAGTATCATTTATTTAATCAAGTCCAGCCTGAACTAATCCCGCTTGTACTAAACATAACAAATTTTCCCGAGGTGGGTAGAAGTCCGCTGTTGGACCGGTTCCAAGCGAAGCAACCTTGCTTCCCCAATGTCGAGCGTCTCCGCGAGCGAGATCTCTCCCAGCCTCAACCGAAAATAATGTCCTATGACTTGTCCGTCCCACTAAAGAAATCCTGAAAGAAATACAAATAACTAGAACAAAGGAAATAACCTGAAAACCCACAAAGGAGAGATCACCCTGTCCACCGCACACGGCCTTCAACATCTATCTGCCCACACCACCTGGGTGTAGTCAGCATCAGGGTCGTTCATGCAGTAGAGGGGTACTTACCCATCCCAGAAGCCACTTCCGGGGCTCCTTTTCATCCATCCCGCAGGGGTCTATGGATACAGGTTATTAAGGTTATACCTTTCACAGAATGGGGTCTTACCTATTCTGAGCCGTCAGTATCAACCTCCATAATCTGAGGTGATGCCTGTCGGACTTCAAGTATCTTTGACGAGGTAGCCGGAGGTGGCGCTTCGATGCGCTTTAGTCGCTTGTCCGTACCTGAGGGCTCGCTTACCGGGGCTGACCGTTTCAACCCACGAGCCTGTTTGGACGAACTAACGACTGGGGACGTCGCGGTGCACTTTCTCCAAAAGTGACCCGTTTGTCCACACTTGGTGCACTGGTTGTGCTTTCTCCGACGTTCGGTCAAAGTCGACGGGATTTCCTTATGCGCCAGGGCATACTCAGAAGTCCCCGGCTTTGCCTGTTTCCCCGCATTGAAATTAGTAGGTTTGGCAGACCGCTGGTTCTGTCTGCCCGAACCTTTATCCTTCTTTTTAAACCTTCCGGAAGTTGAGGACCTATCCTCCTTCTTGTCCGTTGGTTGAGACCGTTGGACAGGGTGGATAACTCGGTTGCTGAACCGGGTGTTGTCTTCCAGTGTGTGTCCAACCTTCCGAAGAAGATCAAGGTAGTCGTTCAAGTCGGTAGGATGGGGCTCCTTCAGTGCCCACGCGTTCCTCACTTCTTGAGTAATGCCCGACCGTACCTTATCTCGTACCTGCACAGGGTCTGTATAGCTAAGCTTATACATATAGTCAATTATCTTGTCCAGGTACTCATCGATGTGATGTGGCTTCATCACTAGGTCTCGCCACTCAAGGAGGGATCGGTCTCGTTCCGCTTGGTCACCGCCGAAACTCCGTTCAAGCCGTTCCCGGAATCCTTTCCACGTTCTTAACGGGTTACTGTTATTAACTGGAACTCCGGTACGCTTGGCTGCCTCCTTATTGATGTGGGAGTGCAGCCCAAGATACCATGTTCGGGCAGTATCTTCTAGAAGGGGGATCACCAGGTTTACCTTGTCCATATCGGTCAACCTGCACCCAGCAAAGTACTCGAACTTAACCTCTACCAGCGTCAAGAAGCTGGCGAGTTCGGTGACCTTTCCCTTAAACGCCGGAATGCCGCTCAGCTTTTCCGGCTTCTTCTGCCGTTGTCTAGATGATGGTCGTGCAGCCGCCCTACTCCGTAGTTCCCTTGACAGCTTCTTAGCACGGCGGTCCCACCGTCGTTTCTTCTCGTCGCTCCAGTCATCCTTGCGAGCGCCGAGAAAAGGGGTCAAGTCGGGGAGCGAATCGGCATCATCATCATCCGAGCTATCATGGTCAGAGTCCCCAGGATCTCCACCTGCTCCCGTAGTACCACCGACAGGTGGTCCATTTCCACCTCCACTACCCCCGGTATTTCCACCTGGGGTCTCGCGGGGTCTATCATACCCATCAAACCTTTCCTCCTGGCCATCCTGATTCCCATCCTCGGGGGGGTTAGCCCCTGATGGTACTGATGCCGGTGGTGGAACAGGTCGTTGCCCACTCTCAGGAGTTGGGTTCGGAGCCGCCTGAGTTATCGCCAGAAACGACTGAAGCTCTGGACAACTCAAAGGTTGCATTGGGGGCCCCGCGTGTCTCCATGACCCACAGTACCCACATGTTGGTCGTCCGTCTCCCTCCTTCTGTCTTCTTCGGTGCCTTACCGGGGTCCGTGGTCCCTTCCTGCACCCGTACGTGTGGTAATGAATCCACCCCATGCGGGTTTCTTCCGATTTGCAGCCCGACAGACAGTACTCGTCTTGGCTGTCCGACTCACCACTAGTGATCGTGGGGAGGATGGAGGGAAGAGTTGGTTTTGAGGGGGCAGAGGGAATCACGGGTGCCCAAGGAACGGAACGAGCGGGTGTCCCAGGTCCGGGGATCGGAGTCCCTCGTGATGGAGCCATGGGTGCTCGCTCTTCCTGGCGCCTTACCTGTTCAAAGAATCCAGGTGAAGCCGCACGCAGCGGTCGGTACCCTGGGGTAGCCGATACTGTTGGCGGGAAAGCTGCGACAGGGAAGGTATCAGGAGGGGGCAATGAAACTGGTAAAGGTGTGGGTCTTGGGGCAGCAATAGGAGGTACGGGAGTTGCAACCGACGGTGTTGCAGGGGGGTTAATGGGAGCGGGGGTCGGCCGAGGAGTAGGGTCAGGTGTATCTGGTGCTGTGATACCCTTTGGCTTGGACGTCCTTTTCTTAACCCGACGCCCATCGGTTGGTCCAATCGCCGGACTTCCTGAACGACTGCGGGCGATCGAGGAGGGGACAGACAGCGAGCCTGTTGATGCTCTTGTGAAGGACGAGGTATAACTGTATCCTTCCCCCTTGAGGCTTTCCAACATCCGTATGCCCACGGGGCTTAGGTACGCCCTCCACTGTTCATCCCGGGCTCTCATAGCCAGTTCCATCCCGAAGTTCTCCAGCTTCGTGTGGACAAGTGGGAGTGGGGGCGCCGCCTCTATCATCAGTACGTCATTCTCAGCATCAATACTATAACCTCCCGCGAAGGCCCTTTCCAGCGCTGCCATACGATCCTTCAATGCCTTCTGGTCTCTTAACATTCGCAGGTATGCCTCCTGCTGTACCTTCATCCATTCCACCGCTGCCGTAGTAATCTGTTTACGGAACACCTGCTGCTGCTGGGCATTCCAGTTCTTCAGTTCCCGCTTCGCATCCTCAATCGACTTGGATACCTCCCGGACGATGTAAGGTTCGACGAACTCGCGGGAGAACTCGCTAAAGGGTACTCCTTGCGGTGGAGGAGGGAGCATGTTGTGGACGAGGGCGGCGTCTTGGAAGAACGAAAGCGCCGCAGCGCGAGGGTCTGTAATCATAAGATCAACACATTCATCAGGTAGTTGAATAGGGGCGGCCTCCAGGAGCAATTGGTGACCGTCCCATTCAATACCGCGGACGTCCGCGAACACCGAAGCACGAAATGTGTTGGCGGAGTTCTCGTCAAGGTCAAGGTCTGAATCCGAGTTGGATTCCATTCTGGGTCGACGTTCGATACTAGCCATTGCGCTTTCCACCCTGGGCTACTTGTTCGAGACAAGGTTACCAGTATTCACGCAAGGTCAGTGCCGAAGGTCGAAAAACAATTAATCAGGAGAGGAGTTAAGCGAGGAGCTCGCTTAACGATATACTGTAACGGGGGCACCCCTAGGAAGATGGATCCCAAGGTTGCGACCGCACCAAACAACTTCAAACTTATCGCCAAAAGTTCACACAAATGTAAGAGTAAAGTAGACGGTAAAACTTAATATCGTTAAGCCTGACGCTTCACTCAATTAAGGTCTCGAGAGGATTGATTGTTGGAGTAGGAGAGTTCTCGCATAGACTTTCAGGTAGTTTTATCTTATGCCAGAAACTCCCCCATCAGTTTACTCCAACTGTTCGAGCACACCCTTCTCCGCTAAGGGCGGTCCGACACGTCTCCTGACACCCCCTTGGGGCATGTATGTGTCGACCCGCTCTAGTCGGCGTTCACCATATGTGCATATCGTTTCTGCGGCGCATTTCCATTCTGCCCGCCGGAGTGAAAACCTCTGCGCATCGGGGACTTGCCAGTGGCTAACTGTCAAGACCCCTTGCTGAACTAGACTATCTATGACACCCTTCCCATGCGCGTTGATTTCTTCTTGACGCCGGAAGCTACCGTGAGCGGTTTATCTATCTACTATTTACGAGTCTCGGGCTTCCGGTGTCTTCCGCAGGGTACGGTGGTCCAGGAGTGATCCAATGGGCGCTACCCACGACCACTACCTCGGATACACCTTACCTGCGGTAGGAATCATGCTTTTAGTGTCTCTGCACTTCCCTCTCAGAGCCTATGGCGTTGGGGACATCCTTGGGCGTGGTAGGTGCAAAACGTTCCCAGTCGTCCCGGCACCACCCGGGACTACCTTCGGGACCCCCACGGTTAACTCCCGTTAACTCCGTCAGTTTTGGTCCGTTTTACTCCGAACAACTTGGAGGAGGTACTCCACCTTCCACCCTATGCCCCCTTATATATCCTGCGAACAGCTTACGGTCGACCGGACGGCAGCAACGTATACGGTGTTGCAAGCGGGTCTCCAAAGATCCTCCTTTGCTAGACTGCACACAACTACACAACCGTTTGCCCATGACGTCCGGGCCTCAAGGCGGGGCCGGAGGGGCATGATAGGAATAATGTCTTCAATTTACAGCTTCTTCGTAGCTGCGTAGCTCGCCCAATAGCATCTCCCGGAACCCCAGATTCCAGTATTATGCATGGCTTCGTGTGACAAACATTCCAGTCATTTTTCCCAAACTCCCCGAGGGACTTCGTATTGGCAGGTAGGGCAACTCAGGTCCTTGAACAGGGTAATCCAAGCCTCAAGGCAGGGTAACCCTGTTCTGAGGGTAGGGTAATCTTGTCCGGTGGACAAGTGGATTTTCTCCTGTTACCCTATCTATCCCACTTCCGGGGATAGACACACTCGGCCTTTCTCTAGTTACCCAGCCTAGCTGTGTATTGGCCCTTCATAGGTCCCTAAGTACGCTGACACCAATCTTGGGCGTAGCCATGTACCTAAATACTTGTGTCCACTAAGTCTGCTCATCTCGGAGCCCGGGCCATCGGGTCTCCGTAGGTCAAGTACTCACTTGCCTGCCGGTTCCTACCAATTCGACTCCGGGCTACCTGTATGGGTGTAGGTTCCGGCTGCCATAGCTCACGTATGCTGGGTCGTTACAGCAGTTGTAGGTAGATGTGTCTGGATAGTTGACTAGATCATACTTGTTAGCATTAAACTACTCAACTATAACATCACCCCTGATTTGTTGGTGAGTAGCTGAATTCAATAAACAATGGTGGGCATTGAAGTCCCCACAGAGAATAGATTGTTGACAGATGTGTAGCTGGTGCAGAGTTCTGTCCATTGTATATAGAGGTCTAGAGTCAGGTGTCCGCTTTTTCCTTTCCTTATAAATATTCCAAATGGTAAACTTCTCTTTTCCTGCCAGAATCTGTAGTGGAAGCACATTACCATCAAGGTGTTGAAGAAGGTCAGATCTACAAGTACACAAAATGGCAGTTCTAGACTTGCTGACATAGGCAGCAGTTCTAGCTTTCTCATTGTTATTAGTATCAGGAAGAATGCAACTAAAAGAAGGCTGTAAGAAAGGAGTGCTATCAGAAGCCAACCAGGGCTCTTGAACAAGAACAATATCTGCTGTGCCATTAGTATAATGAAGCAGAGAGGTTAGTACTTCATAGGTCTTTGCACAGTTGTGCTGGACCAAGGTGATTGAGTGCGTCGCATACAGACAGGGAGGGATGGTCAGTGGTTGGAGGTTCTCTGTTCTTGACCAGGGTTCTATAGACTTCACATCTAAGGTCAGTAGATTTATGAGAGGCCTTACAGTTAGCGCACTTGAACTGGGTATGGGAACATTCCTTGGTGGACTGGTAGGTAGAACATAGGTGATGGTTGGTAGTATGTTCACCACCACACATTTGACATCTGGAGGGATGCCTGCATGTTCTTTGATGATGTTCAAACTTCTGGGAGTTCCTGCACTAGGTGCTAGGCCTGATATAAACAAATTCAGAGGTTCTGACTAGGGTTCGTGCTATGACAAGTCTGTTTGTCAGTGCATGCTTGAATTCTCTAGAAGTTTTAAAGGAAACGACAAGTGAGGACTGCAACTTTCCTTGTCAAGATTCTGGTTTTGTTAGCCATCTGGGTGGAGCAGCCAGCTGGATGTCCAGGTTGTATGTCTCAATATCATTCTTGAATACCTCCATTTGCTTCTCCTCACTTTCTGCAGCAATCATATCAGTTGCAACAGAATGGGCTACTAGTTTGTGCCATCTTTCTCTGACTTCTACCCCTTGTAACTCAGGTAACAGATGTCTCTACACCTCTTCCTTCTCTTTGAGCTCAGCTGCAGTGTGACCATGCTTTACCTCAATTACTATATTCTTGTTCACTGAAAGTCTAACAAGACTAACAGTAATACTGAGTTGGGCCTTGGTCAGAGCACTGTTGATGGAGTCTCTGAGTAGTACAGGGTTGAAGTTGGCAGGAGGGGTGGTAGGCTTGAGGATAAGAGTTCTTTCTGGCTCTGGAATAGCATCTAGATGCTTTCTTGAGGCTTTGGTAGTAGGGGTAGGATGGGAGGGCTTTGCCTGTTCTGCAACATTAGCCCAAGTCTTTTGTACAGGTCTGGAGATTGGGGGAGATGTAGGAGTAGTGGTAGTAAGTTTGTCTAAAGTTCGTAGTATACTGTCCAAAATTTTCTCCTGCTTATGGAGTCTTGCTACGATCTCTGAAGGGATAAGAGAAGTAGGATTGGATATATCCATATTGGAGTAACTGCTAATATTAGTAACAAGATGGGATAAGAACTCCTGCTCTGATCGAGTATGGTTTTTCTGACTATCTTTAATCTGCTTAACCAGGTCATGGAGAAATTTCTCAAAACAGAGAGGCTGGTATCTTTGGGCAGAGGTAGGAGGAACACAGAAGAAGATATAATCAATATCTGCAGACAAGCTTGAAGATGTGGGGGCTGTTTGAACAGAGGTTGGAGGAACTGGACTAAGATTGCACACTTCTTGAAGTAAACTAGAGGAAGAAGAAGGGCTAGAAGCTAGAGTTCTTGTTCTTCCACATCTCTTGTTAAGCGGAAGAGGGGAGGAAGGAGAGGGCTGTGTGCCAACTGGAGTTCTAGGATGAGAATCCAGGGGACGGGAACAGGGACTTACAGCTTTGAGTGGCACTTGGGTAGTAGTGGTTCCCTTCCAATTGGTATTAGAATGCATGAAGGGACCAAAAATGCGAAATTGTTGGCAAGAGAAAGGTAGTATACTAGCTTGGTTGAGCTAGTAGACAGAGGGGCAGGGGTAGGCGGCACCCAAAGAAAATCAAAAAACAAAGTACAAGCAAGAAAACAAAAGGCAATAGATAAAGCAAAATGGGAGGTACTCCCCTGAAAGGTGAACGATGACCAGCAGGGGCCAATAGTAGGCCCCTCCGAAACTTTGAGAGCAGGAGCTCTCAAACTCCAGCAGTTGTTGGCTGAGTGTGTGGGATTCAGGGGTAAAAATAGGGGTAAAAACTGGAAGTTGTGCCAAGATGGTAATAAAAGTGGGAATAAAGAGCTGATAATTGGAGAAAGGGTTTAAAGTAGTTTATTAAACAGGAATCTCTGTGGAGGAGAAAGGAGTAGTGTTGGTTGTAAAAATATTTCATGGTGGGGTTCTTTGTTGCTGTGGTTGTTCAGGTCAACTCCTTTTGTTTACTTGTTTCCCCTTGGTGTTATGATTTGTTTTCATTACGACCTGCCCCTGCCCCACTGTCTACTTGCTCAACCAGGCTACTGTACCACTTTTCTCTTGCCATCAATTTCGCATTTTTTGGCCCTTCAGGCTTTCAAATAGCAATTGGAAGGAAACCACTACCACCCAAGTACCTCTCAAAGCTGCAAGTCCCTGTTCCTCTCCCCTAGATTGTGATCCTAGAACTCCAGTTAGCATACAGGCAACTCTTTCCTTCTCTATTCCCTTGAAGAAGGGATGTGGAAGAAAAAGAACTATAGCTGCAAGCCCTTCACCTTCCTATAGTTTACTTCAAGAAGTATGCAATCTCACTCCCATTCCTCCAACCTCTACTCCAAGTGCCCCTACCTGTTCAACCTTGTCTTCAGATATGGATTATATCTTCCTCTGTGCTCCTCCTACCTCTACCCAAAGATACCAACCTCTCTGTTTTCAGGAATATCTCTATGACTGGGTTGAGCAGATTAAAGATAGTAAGCAAAACTATACTAAATGAGAGCTGAAGTTCTTATCCCTGCTTGTTACTAATGTTTGCAGTTATTCTAGTAGGGATCTATCCAATCCACATTCTTTTATCCCCGCAGAGATTGAAGCAAGACTCAATAAACTGGAGAAAGCTTTGCAGAGTATACTGCCAACTTTGGACAAACTTGCTACAAATGCCCCAACATCTTGCCCAATCTCCAGACCTCTACAAAAGACTTAGACATGTGTTGCAGAACAGGCAAAGCCCTCCAATCTTGCCCTGACTACCAAAGCCTCAAGAAACTACCTAGATGCGATTCCAGAGCCAGAGAGAACTATTATCGTCCAGCCCACCAGTCCTCTTACTAACTTCAACCCTCCACTACTCCGAGACTCTATCAACAGTGCCCTGATCAAGGCCCAACTCAGTATTACTATCATTCTTGTTAGACTTTCAGGCAACAACAATATAGTTATTGGGGTAAAGTCTGGTCACACTGCAGGAGAGCTGAAAGGGAAGGAAGAGGTGTGGAAACACCTGGTACCTGGGTTACAAGAGGTGGAAGTCTGAGAAAGATGGTACAAACTGGTAGCTTATTCTGCTACAACTGACTTGATGGCTGCAGAAAGTGAGGAGAAGCAACTGGAGGCATTCAAGACTGATATTGAGACATACAACCTAGATATCCAGCTGGCTGCTCCACCAAGGTGGCTAACAAAACTGGAATCTAGTCAAGGAGAGTTGCACCCGTCCCTTGTCCTCTTCATTAAAACTTCTAGAAAATTGCAGCATGCACTGAGAAACAGACTTGTCATAGCAGGGACTTCAGTCAGGCCATTTAAATTTGTTGATACCAGGCCTACCACCCAGCACGGAAAGTGTCAGAAGTTTGGATATCATCAAAGAACTGACAGGCCTCTCTCTAGATAGTAACTGTGTAGTGGTGAACATACTACCACCCTTCGCCTGTGCTCTACCTGCTAGTCCACCAAGCAGTGGTCCCATACCCAGTTCAAGTGTGCTAAATGTGAGGGCTCTCCTAAATCTGCTAACCTTAGGTATGAACTTCATAGAAACCTGGTCAAGAAAAGAGAACCTCCAACAACTGACAATCCCTCACTATCTTTATTGGTGGCATTCCAATCACCCTTGTCTAGCACAACAGTGCAAAGACTGATGAAGTACTGACCTCTCTACTTCATTATACTAATGGCACAGCGGATATAGTTCTTGTTCAAGAGCCCTAGTTGGCTTCTGAATAGCACTCATTGCTCACATCCTTGCTTTACTTGCATTCTTCCTGACAACAATAACAATGAGAAACCTAGAACTACAGCCTATATCAGCAAAGATAGAACTGACATTTTGTGTACTTATGCATCTGACCATGTTCCACACCTTGATGGTAATGTACTTCGACTATAGATTCCTGCTGAAAAAGAGAAGTTTACTATCCGGAATATTTATAACAAAGGGAAAAAGCTGACACCAAACTCTAGACCTCTATATACAAGGGACAGAACTCGGCACCAGCTAAACATTTCACAATACTCTATTCCCCGTGTGGACTTCAATGTCTACTGTGGTTTATGGAAATCAGCTACTTAACAACAAATGAGGGGTGATGTTCTAGTTGAGTGGTTTCATACTAACCAGTATGATCTAGTCAATCATCCAGACACATCTACCTACCAGTACCAACAAGGTTCAGGTAGTTTTGTTCTGGATCTTATACTAGCTACACATGATATCTTTAACAGATTTGGAGATTGGGGCAGTAGACTAGAATGCCCATACTGGCAGTGACCATAAGGTTATAAGATTCACTGTTGTCCTGAATGCTGACTACTTAGTCTCAAGTCCGATGAGTAACAAGTTCAACTGGCAGAAAGCTGACTGGAATTCTTTCATGACTACACTTCAATTGTTAATGGCTAAGCCTTCTTCCACTTACCCCTCCTGTTTGGCTTCTGATAGTTCTAATACATTAGATCAGGCTGGTCTAATCCTGCGAGATTCTATTCTGTTATCTCTGAACCAACATGTTCCTCTCCGCAAGACATAACCCAGGTCCAAGAGATGGTTTAGTGAGCAATTTACAACCTTGAGACAGGAAATAGCAAGATATCACAGAAGATGGAAAGCTGCCAGACCAGAGTCTAACCATACTGACTACAAGAGAGCTACAAAGAAATACTTTGAGGCAATTAGAGAAAGTAAAGCTAACTGTTGGCAGGACCTTCTCAACCCAGCCAAAGGTCAAGATATCTTTACAGCAGTTAAGTACACCAAAGCAACCAAATGTCTGAAAACTGCCACTCTCGCTCTTGATAAATGGTTTGCTACTGACTTGGACAGCAAGTGCCAGCTGTTTAGAAAGTGCATGTTTCCTGACCCACCATCCAGCACCTCTCCATTTAATATTGAACATGCAATAACCGATAAGTTATTGCCCTGGCCTGATGTTACTGATTCTGAGATAAAGGATGCTATTTCCAAGTCTCCACTGTACAAGGCTCCAGGTGTAGATGGAATTAACTTTCTCTACCTGAGGGAAGTCTTTCAGGCAATTTCTACCACTCTTGTTGATCTGTTCCATGTTCTGCCTCAGGTAGGTTACTACCCAAAGTGCTGGAAAGAGCCCACTAGGGCCATAATCAGAAAAGCTAACAAGCCTGATTATACAGTTTCTCAAGCGTACAGACCAAACTCTCTGCAGAATTGTTTGGGTAAGATATCTGAAAAGATTATACCTAATAGACTAGTCTTCATAACTGAGACCCAGGGACTTTTACATCAATAATAGATGGAAGAAAGATGAGGAACAAGTGCAATTAATGCAGTCATGGCCTTGGTGCATGACATGCAACAGGCTAAGAGAAATGGTAAAGTACTCTCTGCCTTCTGTGTAGATGTTAATGGTACCTTTCATCATGTCTCCAGAACCCGGCTACTTTTGGTTCTGGAGTTATTAGGTTTTCCTCACCCTGTCCTGTCATGGTATAATGGGAAGAGTCCATGCAGGGTCAAGAGCAGATAGTCTCAGGCATAAGATGGCAGGCGGTACAAGAGAGAGGGGCAAGTGTACAAACCAAATGTGTTTGTATCAAGGCCCTAGAGGGTTCAAGTACAGGGTTGTAGGGATCAGAGTCAGGATTCTGAGGTTCTGGCAGTGCTACAAAGGAACAAAGTTATAATTCCTAAGTACAGGTATAGACAGGAAATTACCAGGTTGTATAAAGAAAGTAAATTTAAGAGTGGCATACCCTTTATATAACCAAGGAAAATCCTCTGTACGCACATCTACCAACATCTCTAACCCCTTTCCTCTGTGGAGCCGCAATCTTCTATCCCCTTCTATGAGGTTCTGTTATGCAAAACCTTAGCGAACAACCACTTCTGGTCATGTTGTAACCCTCCTGACTCCAGTCAGTAGGGATGCAACCACATCCCAAGACTATCAAACCCATGTCAGGTGGCCATGACACAGGCTCCCCTCTGCTACACCAAAGACCTCTGAGTCATGTGCCCATTATTTGGGAAGGGGCCTGGTCTGTTCTGGTAGTGGCAGTGGAACTCGTCGCTTGTGAGCAGCCCATTGACAGTCGTGGCTGGGTCCAAGGTAGCTTCCTTGTATCCCACTGTGTAATAATCTACTTTAGCCATTCTCTATCAGTTTGCCACCCTCTACCCCTCGACTTGCAATTCTTCCTCTCCGTCCACTGTCAGCAGTGGTGGGGTAGGTACAAGCTGTCCCAGAAGAGAGTTCTCATTGGTTCGCTCAAGGAAGGAAACATGGAACATATTGTGTATCCACACTATGCCAGAGAGATCTAGGCGATAGGCATAGGTGCCTATCACAGCAGTACCAGGGTAGGAGGCAAGACATTGGCCATCCAGCTTCCGTAAGGGTTAGTGGCTTTTGATGTTTCTGATAATGAGCCATACTTTGTCTCCAATACAGGAAGTAGGTGGCCAGTAGGGACCCTTGGTTAGCTTACCCTTGCTGATAATCCTGAGTATAGACAATCTGGAAATAAAGGTGGCTGTGGATGACCTTCAGGTGCTGGGTGAACACTTCAGCTTCTGGCACCTCTTGCAGTTTTTGCAGAGTGTCTAGAAAGTCCAGTCGGGGGTCATAACAATGGTCAGCGAAGAACACAAACAGGCCACCAGATCCACAGGCATGGTTGTTGGCAGGGAATTCTGCCATGGGAAGAGAAAGGGCCCAATCATCCTCTTGGTTGTTGATGTAGACTTGCAGGTATTGTTCCATGATAGGCTTTATCCTTTTAGTCTAGCCATTAGTCTGGGGATAGAAGCTGGTTGCAAGTTTCCAGAATACCTGCAGATAATCACAAACTAATTGCCAAAACTCTGAGGTAAACTGAGTGCTGTGGTCCGAGGTAATAGTGGGGGGAAGACCGTGTTATTGCCACATCTATTTGAGCTACAATGCCGCTTTTGTGGGAGCATTGATCCTTGTTCAGCAGGGGATCAGGTGGTGCATCTTGGTTAACATATCCACCAGGACCTGAGCAGCTTCGTGGCCCTGACTCCATGGGAGGCCAGGAACAAAATCCAGGGTGACTAGTTCCCAGAACTTGCCAGAGACAGGGAGGGGACGCAATATACCAAAGTGGGCATGGCACAACAGATAGCCTCTGGCCAAGTGTGACAGTTTCTTACAAAATGAGTGATGTCTCGAGGCATGCCAGGCCAATAGAAATGGCGTAAAGCAACTTTATAGGTTTTGGCTCTGGCAACCTGTTCTGCAGGGACTCAGGACGGCTGGAGCTGCATATGCCTAGCTGTGCGCTACTAGTGAGGGGGATGAGTGGGAATGCTTGTCCCGCCCTATGGTCCACCTTGAATGCGGCTTCGCACTGTATCCACTTCCCTATTGATGTGGCTGCTCACTCCATTGCCAACCTAATACCCTCTTGCCTACCACTGGCGTTTCCGTATCTGGTGGCCCCGATGGCATATAAAGACTGTGTGTCCCCCTCCTATCGCGCGCTCCAGGCTCAGGTCAAGGTATCCCTGCTACCATACTGGTAGTTGGTGGCACCTGTTGTCAGCGCTCACTTTTACCACGAAGTTCTTAGGCCCTATCCGTTTATGGGCCTTGCTCACTTCCTCACAGGAAGGACTCACCAGATGCGCTCTGGGAAGAGCTACCTTACTGCTCACATCTAATAGTTTTCCTGTGACAGGTCCCAATTGTGCCCCTTGTGTGAGGAGGAGAACGAGACTTTTGACCACAACAGTCTTCACTGTCCTGCTAAGGCCATGCAATGCGAGACCCACCTCCAGGGTATCGATTCCCTTGGGCCTGATGCCCCTATTTGGTCCTTGGCTCCCATCATCCTGGGGCTGGCCACTTACATCTCCTCTACTACTACTGGCTTTCCCCCCACTATGCTAGCCACAAGGGCCACCACAACCTCGGCATCAGCATCCCCTCTGGGTCACAATCAAGCACCCCCAACTCCAAATTGGGATAGGGTTTCTTTCCAGGTTCTGACTTTATGCATTATGTTATTTCCTATTATGGGTTGCCCAAGACGGCAGTCATGGATGCTGGTGGAGGGGAGTCTGGCTTCTTATATATTTCTGCTGGATAGGTTTTACTCTGTGCCAAGCAGTGGATTTCTTTACTTCTGTATTAGTAATCATGGGTGATGCGATGGGCTTGTGTGGCCTGTTTTTTTGAAGGCTTGCATTTAAGGATAGGTTTCTTTTGTTACTGGGTTGGAATTAAAGCTTTTTGTACCTCATACCATGAGGTGCACATGTGTTTTTGTGCCACAAGGGATAAACATATGAGTTAAAAAAAGAAACAAAAAAGCAGCCTATCCTGCAGTAGGGCAGTAGTGGGTTTCTTAGATCAGTCGCAACCGCCAGGCTGGATGGACGGGGATGTATAGGCGGTCCCGGTATAGGCACCTGTACCCCCTCCTCTGGCATTCTGTGATGGGAATGAGACAGGCATATCGGTTTTCTTAGTCCAATACCTTCCGAATCTGTATAGCGGCTAGGTAAGTATTGTATGCTTCCTACCAAAGAACTTGTAGCGAGATGCCCCTGTGGGGAGCGTGATGTTCACCAACAATCCCATATCTTGCGGCTTTAATACCTCCTGCCCCTGGTGTTCTCACCATTGCTCTTCCTCTTCCTCCATCAGCTCTTGCATTCGGATTAATGCATCTGCTTTCCCACCAAGCTTTCCTGGCTGGCATTGGATGTCACAGTCAAATTGGATAAGGAATTCTGACCAGTGGGCTTGTCAATGGTTCAAGAGTCTCTTGGTGGTGAAGTCTTTCAGGTTGGAATGGTCAGTCAGGACCGTGACCTTACGGCCTATGAAATAGAATCTCCCTTGCTCCACAGCATGGACTGCAGCAATAGGTTCCTGGTCATAGATGTCATAGTTGCATCCACTCTGGCTGTACTTGTGGGAGTAGAAAGCAACTGGATGGGGCACTCCATTATCGTCATATTATAATATAATGCCTGTGAATACAAAGTTTCTGGCATTAGTTTTGATAATTACTTCCTTGATGAAAGCGAAATGGGCCAAAACAGGAGTACTGGTAGCAGCTATTTTGAGTTTTTCAAAAACACACTGACACTCCGAGGTCCAAATGAAAAGTTGATCATTCATGGTGAGGGCCACAAGCAGTCAGGTGAGACGGGAATGAGCATTGATAAATCCACAATAGAAGTTTCCAAAACCAGACAAGTCATGCCCATCCTGCACATGCTAGAGTACAGGCCACGGGATTGTGGTCTCTACCTTCACATAGTCTATTCGGATCTTTTGGGTAATGGTAATAAATATCAGGTGCTTGACTTGGTCTACATGGAACTCAGACTTCTGGGACTTAACCTATAGCTTGGCATTGGCTAGGGCTTTTAGGACCCAATGGACAAACTTGCTATGGTCCTCTTTGGTCCCACTGTCAATGAAAATATCGTCCTCACAGGTGGTACAGAAGGGGTCTAATTTAGGGCATAGGGTGTTATTGATATACACCTGATACGTTGCATGGGTATTATTGAGGCCAAACTGCATGAACTTGAACTCATACAAGCCATATCGGGTCTGGAAAGTGGTTTTCCACTCTTCCCCTTTCTTCATCAAGATCAAGTCGTACACTCTACACATCTCCTGCTCAGTCCAGATTTTCGCCTGCGAGATTTGTATAAAGGTTTCTGATAACTGGCATAAGAGGTCATGGCCCTTGATTGTCCGCTTGTTCAGAGCCCGATAGTCTACACACAATCGTTATCATTCATCCTGGTCATTGAAGAACAGGATGGGGGAAGCCACCAGGAAGGTGGAGGGCCAGATGAAGTCTCTTTAGAGATCAGCTTCAAGTAAGCCCCACAGTACCTCCATCTCTACAGGGGACAGGTTCTACAGTGGACAGAAATAGGGTCTAAACCCTGATGGCAAGGGAATGGTGTGGTGATCTGGTCAGTGTAGGAGTAACTGATTCTGTTTTTTTTCGCAGAACAGTGGTATAAACTTGGGGTATTCCAAGGGGACAATCCTACAGACTTCTTATTGCTCTAGTACCTTGTGCCCCAGAGCTTGTTCAATGGTATAGGCTTTAAGGAAATGGAGGATCTCCTCTTCTACTACTTGAATACCAGTCACCTTGAGGGTACAGTTTTCTGAACAATAATTAGACTTGAATGCAATAGTATTGCTTGGGAAGTGAAAGCTCATATTGTGTTGTTTGAGCCATGGCATCCCAAGGGTCAAGCAGTATCTGCCTGGTTTGGCAATGAAGGCCACGAGGGCTTTTAGGTGGTCATTGATCTTGAGCTCCATCTGGGTCAGATTGGTAATAGCGCCAGAGCCAATCGGCCTGCTATCCATTACTGCTAATTGAATGGTTTCTATTAACTTGAACAACTGGAGGTGGTGGCAGCCAGTGAAGTGTTTATCCACAAATGCATATCCAGTATCTCCAGAGTCGATCAGCCCATGGGAACAGGTTATGTTTTGGTTGTCTATGATGTCACAGGCAATCACCCTGTGGTGATCTGCAATTCCAGTCTCTATTTGATCCAACAACAAACTAGATATGAATACACAGGGGAAAGACTTAACATGTCGCATGCCAGTCCCATATTCTGCACATGGGATGACAGGTTTTCAGACTATTCGGATTCCAGACAGGTACCTTCAGGGACCATAGGGGGCTCTAACCACGAGGTGGTAACAGTCCACATGTGGTGGGGTCTCCGGTTTGGACATTGTCTGACCATGTTTCTGTAACAGCCACAGTCCAGGAACAGTCCATATCTCATCCTGTCTTCCTGCTATATCTCGGTCAGGCCTCGACATCTGGCTGAGAGGTCCACAGGTCCTGAGGGTATACCTGTAGCAGGGGTGGTAGAACAGGTGGCACTTGAAGAGAGTGTTTGAGTTGCAGCAGGGCAGTACGATGAGGTGGAGGACAGGACTTTCTTGTTAGCCACATGGGCATGGATATTGTGATCTAGCTCTTTTAACAAGTTGGCGTACATTGTTAGTATCTGGAGCGGATCGCTGATGGTAGGCACGACCTTCTTTAGTTTTGCGCTATGATACCCGTAAAGGGCTCCCTGCTTAGTGGCATTGTTCCAGTTGATAGTGGTAGCCAGGTGCTGGAAATCCGCAATGTATTCCACAGAAGTGTGGTTCTTGTGGGCCTGGTCCCTTATTCCCCTTTCCAATGTGGCCATGCAATTAGGGTCCCCAAATCCCTGTTTTGGTTCTGCCAACAGAGCCTTAGTATCACTGTGATAGGTAACCTCAATAGTGGTGTTCGGTTGTACTTACAGGAAGGCGAACCCTGTATGGAGGCCGATAGCATAAGCCAGATGGTGTGGTTCACTGTCAAACCAGTAGTGGTCCCCACGGAGCTTCATACAGGGTGGGGTAGTGAGGAGATAGTACTTGTCCATGACACCAGTGAACCTTTGCAGGTTTGCGATCAAGGCTATCTTACTACTGCGGGTTCATGCAGCAAGAGCTGCGGGAGCATTCGTGACCACATTGTTGGCGGTGGTGACCATCATGTTGGCACATACCAGATCCTATTCAGTGGTAGCCAGGCAGGCCTCAAGGCCTTGGACTTTGAGGTGGAGGCTCCAAAGTGCTTCCGTCAAAGTTTGTAGTTATTGTTGCAACAGTTTATAAGTGGGGGACTCTGCAGGTGCCAGCAGGTTTACTGTCTGAAGGAGAATATCTTGGATGCAGGTGAGATGTTTGGATCACTAGTTATGGGTCAGGTTGCCAAACTGTTCATTGAATATGCTGGCAGTCTGGTTCACATGGGTGAAAAGATCAGGGAGGATTTCGATACATCAGGACATGATGTGGTGTGGGTTGGATTCTCATGTCCGCAACCCTATGTAATGGGGAGAGTCCAGGGAGAGTCAAGGGCAGATAGTTCCAACATATACCACAGCAGGCCAGATATGCGAGAGGGGCAAGTGTACAAAATACAGGCATTTGTATCAGGGCTCCAGGGGGTTCAAGCACAGGGTCTCAGGGGTCCAGGTCAGGGTTGAGAGGTTCTGGCAATCAGGGGAAAGAACAAGGTTATAATTCCTAAGTATGGGTGTAGAGAGGAAATTACCAGCCTGCATGAAGAAGGCAAATCAGAGAGGAACACACCCCTTTATATAACCAAGAAAAATCCTCACTGACAAATTCCTCAATATCCCTAACTCCCTTCTCCTGCATGGTCATAATCTTCTGTCAGTTTCCATGAGGTTCCATTATGCAAAACCTTGCCAGACCACCCCTTCCTCTCACATTGCAACCATCCTCATTCCGGTCGCTAGGGCTGTGACGACACCCCAATACTATCAAATGGCTCCTAGGCGGCCGAGACACATGGGCAGATACATTGCTTTCTGACAGATATCTCGGCCTACCATTTGATGGCCAAATACAACCACTACACCCTCCTACAATAGGCATTCTATAAGACTTTCCCATATCACCAATTCTTTTTCTCCTTTACTTGACTAACTTGTTCAAAGAGCTTAAACCAACTCTTCTGATACCACAGCTGAGATCCCCATCTTTTATTGATGAGACTGCACTAGTTGTTGCAGGAGTCTCTAGTGAGGCCAAATCCAAAGCCTTGGAGAGAACAGCCAGGAGGGCCTGGAGCTGGGCAGCTGACAATGTTATAGTTTTTGATGACCCTAAGACTGAGCTCATGTACTTTCACCACAAGACCCGCTAGCACACTACCAACACTCCAGTCATCGTACCCAATGGTACTGTTGTACATCCCTTACAACATCTGAGATGGTTAGGAGGCTGACTAGACGGAAAGCTCCAGTTCAACTACCATGATCAGCACAAGACTGCAGGAGCAGCAAGAGCACTTAATATGATATTTAGACTATCCAACTCTGAATCGGGTCTCCCTGCTCCAGCAATGGGGGAACTATACTACACCTATATAACTCCAATAGCTGACTATGGTACAGAGATATGGTTGAATGGGCAGATTGGATTGGCTAACAAGTTAGAGAAGTTACAGGCAGAAGCAAAGAGGAGAATATTAGGGGCCTTTAGGACTTCACCAACAGCTGCCCTTGAAATTGATGCAGCCACCATTCCTGTCCTCTCGAGACTAGACAGACTTGGCAAGAGATATGCTTATAGCGTGTTGCAGATGCATCCAGAGCACATTGTCAATCAAAGATAACCAGACTCCTACCTCTAGACTCTTCAGATAGCCGGTATCCCAATACTGCAGTCTACAAGCTGGTCAGGTTTAGACCTTTCAGATCAGTCACCACCTTGCTAGAACTGATACGGTTATCCCTTTGCTCCCCAAAAGGAACCTTATGGGAAGGTGCAGCTAGAGCGGAGGATTTCACATTTCCAACAAGCTAAGTTTCCCACCCAGCTGATCAGAGTCTTGAGCACAATTAGTAACTACCTGGCTGTAGGGCTAGACCTAGAGCAATGCAATTCTCTCCTGCAAGCACATTTGACTAACCCAATTCTCAGTCTGCATTCCAGACTGGAAATTACAATCAGCCCGGAAGACAAATATGCGGGCGCCAGAACGGATATCTCACCTTTCCATGAAATCAACAACCAAGGAAACCTCATCCGATACATAGGTGACAGTGAACGGGAGGATTTTTTTTTTTCTTTTTTTAACTCATATGTCTATTTGATTATGGCTCAACGACGTACATGCAGCTCGCGCTATGGCATTCAAAAGCCTTAATTTCAAAACATCCTCCACGCCCCAGGGGAAAAATCACCCCAAGTCCCTCCGGTCTGGGACTAACCACACATCCCTCCCCGAAGCCCAGTCCCCCAGCAAGCCGAAACAAACTAAAGAAACCCAAGCAACAAGAAGAGCAGGAAGCTACAAAGAACCCCACTGGCGTCATCTCAAACAAGTAAAGAAAAGTACCCCTAAAGATGCCCTGTCGGGCGGATGCGGAAAGTCATAATCCTGCGCGGCAGACCTATGGAAGAGTCCTGGCCTTGCGGCCTAATTTATCGCCCTGAGGCGAGGAGACCAAGGGGACGGCCTTAGCAGGGATCGAAGGGCACGGCGTTGCCCAGGTGAGAAGGGTAGGATGACATCGTGATGTCAGAGCCGAGATGTGTAGAGGAGGCAGTAAGGTGCCAGCTTAGGTGGATGACCCCCGTGAGCGAGAGTCAGAGCCGGAGAGAGGAGGCAGAGGGGGTGCCAGCCCAGCAGAGAGGATGCCAGCCGAAAGGGTGGGTGATGTCGCAAGCAACATCAGAGCCGGAGTGAGAAGTCGCCAGCCGAGGCCAGCTTGGAGCGGACAGGTAGAAGAGCTGCCGCATGGTGAGGAGGTTGGGCCCCGAGGACCCGGGCAGTAGGGTGCCAGCCGACGCGAGAGGAGGAGAAGATGGAAGGCCGAAACCAGGTGAGGCACCGCCAACGATGCGGGAGCAGGCTGCTTCAAGGGTCGCAGAGGCCATCCCCCCCCTGGGCAGGGCACAGTGTTTTACCGCTTCTCTCATGTAGTCCCTTGTTCTCCAAGAGAAAGCGTCACTTAGTGGATTGGATACCATAACCGTGCGATGCGCGGAGGAAGGACCAGGCCCCCGATAGCCCAGCGGACCACCAAGCAGACTGACCGTCAGACTGACCCAACCCAGAGAAAGCCGACCGTGCAAATGCTAAGCGAGCCTAGCAAGACCGGGGAAGTAAAGAGGGGGAACCACCGCGAGGCAGTTCCAGACAGAAGAGGGGGCCCCCAAGAGGATTAACTCTGGGGGGAGGATAGTAGGGGCCATAGGTAGTGCCTGGCCAAGCGGGAAGTGAAAAGAAATGGTCTAGCACCCCCCAGCGGGGGGGGTGCGAGACCCGTAAATGTGGTGATAGTTCTCTGGTGTTGAGTCGTTCCCGATTAGGAAATCTTTTTCAATGACCGGAGTTGTAACGGAGACGGAGCGTGCAGTGAACTGGAGGATGGAGCAGTTGGAGCTGAAGTAGTTATGATCTATGGCAGTAGGGTTCTGGGCAGAGAGATGGTTGGACTTGGCTTGAGAATGGAAGTTTATGATAGGGAATTGGCAGGTATTGCCAGAGCACTCACAGAAGCCACCAGGGCTAGCCTATCTTTCCACCAGATTTGGATTTTTACAGACAACCTACCAGCAATCAGCAACTCCTACAGACTCACACCACACCTTGGCCCCCAGACTTTCCTGCACATAGTGCAACTTGCTAGGGACCTACTGGACTCAAACGTTGACTTACAGCTTTATTCACAGTGGGTTCCTGAGCATAGAGGAATGCAAGATAATGATGAAGTGGACAGATTAGCAAAGCAAGCAGCTAACTATCCCCAACCTACTCAGGATAGTTACCTATCACAGACCAAATTGAAAACTCGAATTCAACAGTCTGTCCTTCCAGCCTGGTATGAGTACTGGAGATGGTTATCTGAGGCTAGAAAGGGCAGACACTTTAGGTCCATCTATTTCCCGCTGCCTACGCTTCAACCCCCTCCGCACTTCTACCAATATTTCAAACCCCAACTTGCTATTATCACTCAACCTAGACGTGGTTATAGTTACTTCAACTCCTACCTCTTTAGAGTTAATCATACCATCTCTAACAGTTGTATCTGTGACAAGTAATCACTCGTACCACACCTACTACTGCACTTTCTACTGTATTTCAACTGATACCAATCACACAGATACCTTCTCAGACCTGTTGCTCAACACTATCACCTTCCAGATATGCTTGGATCCAAGGCTAGCCTGTTGGCTGTGGGGAGATTTGAGGAAAAGAGTTGCGCAGAAACAAGGAAGGACCACCTGGGACAGGTGACCAGAAAAGAGTGCTCTGGCAATGGAGGGAGAGGGGAAGAGGAAGAGGAATGGAAAAAGGTAGTGGAAAGGGGGGAGAGATAGGAGGAGAGGGAGCAGGAGACCTAGAGCGAGTAGATAGAGGCAGAGGGAAGGAGGGAGGAGTAAGAGGAATAAGCCAGAAGGCCAGTGTGAGGAAGACACAAAGATTTAGGAGATGGTATCAGGGACCAGTAGTCTAGGGCACTGCAATTATGTACTTTCTCAGCTTCATAGCATTGTGCTGTACAAGCTTAATAATTTATAATAATAATAATAATCAAGTAGAGGGAGGTGAAAGACAGGAAGAATTGAGTAAGAGGACAAGAAGTAACCAGAGGGATATTCCCAACTCTGAGGAACTGACAGCTGAAAGACAACCAAGAATGTTGTAGGAACTCAAGACACATATCCTGCATGGCCCATGCTGGACAGCACCAACCCAAGAAAGAAGAAACTTTCTCCCTTGCCCTTTTTGCCATCATGGCAAACAACAATCTAGCAGTGAACCTGATAAATATAAGTCTGATTCTGAGCCTGAAATAATAAATATGGTTACTAATAGTCCTGATTCAATTAAAGCCACCATTACTGGACTACTGGGAAAGCCCTGGCAAGCAGCAATTAAAGCTGAATGGGCTCCTTTAGAACAACATGGAACATGGGAGGTAGTTCCATAGACTTAGCTTTTGGGAGGAAACTGAGTAATCTCATGCAGAATGGTCCTCACGAAAAATTGGGAATAAGTCAAGGAGTTGAACAACAGAAAGCAAGACTGGAGACACATGGATTCCGTTAAAGACCTCGGATAGATTATAGTGAATGCTAGGCACCCACCATTAGTTGGGAAACAATCCAGATAGTTCTTTCTCTGGCTGCTCCAGATGATATAGATATAAAATAGATCAATATTGTTACCGCATTCCTGGAGAGTCCAATAGTTGAAGATATCTATCTCACACTATCTTATGAGTTAAGTACTGATCAATGAAATTGCAAGAAGGTTATACTATGTACAACTTATGACATTATTGACCATTAACCAAACTGGCTCACCAGTGATATGACAGTTGTCAAACTCCACCATCGCCTGTATGGTTTGAAAGAATCCAGTCTTAATTGGTACAAGATCTTGGATGGTTGCATTACTAGCACAATGGGGTTGATCAAGTCAAGAGTTGAGGTAGGGTTATACTTGGGTTGTGCTAGCTAGCTTGTGTTATTCTGGGTGGATGATATCCTTCTCCTTGGTACTCTATATCAAGTTCAACAAATCCAGGTAGCAATAAGTAAAAGGTTTCAGACCAAAGGTCTAGGCAATGTCCAATACTTTCTGCGTATGAAAGTGAAATGAATACGTGGTGAGAGACTACTACTGCTGAATCAAGAAAGATACCAATTCCGAATGTTGGCAATATTTGAAATGTTGGAATACAACCTAGTTGCAACATGACTAGAGCAAGGACTACAACTTGAGTACACCAGCCAGAATGACAAACTATGCAATATAAATCTGTGCCATGAAGCTGTAGAAAGCATCATATATGCTTCCATTACTAATCGCTCTGATCTTGCCTTTGTTGCTGTATATCTTAGTCTCTTTACTGCAAATCCAAATACTAAATACTGGGCTGCAGTATAAAGGGTATTAGGTTATATGTAAAGCACAAAAGAATAGATTTCGCAACAAGCTGGTTAGTACAAGAAGAACAAGTTGTGAGTATTTGCAAATGCTGATTTTGCTGGTGGGAGTGGTACAATAAAGTCCAACTCATATGTGTTGATCCATGATTTCGCTATAGAGGCAAAAGATTACTATGCTTCCAATGCATTACCATTGCATCCTGAGATTCACAATGTCGATTCACCATCTCCTATACTCTGTGCAGTCTGACATCCGTTGCAATACCCCCTTTGCTTCAGGATAATCTAGTACTGCCTTGCTACACCCTGTTGTATCCTAACATGATGTGATGTCGCATCTTATCTAAGGCCAGCTCACACCCAATATATCCGAATGTGTTATCAGCATATTCTTGCTAAGAGCCAAACCAGGCCCCTTTCAGGTAAGCCATGTACCCTTAGTTTCAATTGCGAAACTGAACTAGTTCTATTTTCAGCACTTCATGAATGAAAAAGTGAAAAGAGACTTGCATTCTACTCTCAATCCAAGCGATAGCAATGGCCCACTGGTGGTGCCAGTAGTAGTTCCAGTACTAGTACTTTGTTGTGATCTCACTACAATGCCACCAGCACTAATACCCAGCAACTCCACAGTGCACGACTAAATACTCATCTACCATACAACTACCCTATGCACATAGATTCGACAAACACTATCTGCTATTTCTGTTTCCTTATTGCATCCTCTAAGGTATGCAAATTTACTGGGTATGACACTGGCTGGGTATTTGGTCTGCTTACAATGTACTGACTTTGACACCAGATCCCTCTCGTGTCCCTTAGCTGCAGGTCTCCACACTTTGCAGCATAGATCCACTCAATACCAGGGTTCCAACAGACTATTGGACGTCTACTCACAATCAATACTGGTAGAGTTACAGCTTGTTATCAAAGTGGTCTTTTCTGATAATTGTCACGATCTGGCTAGAGGAGCGCTAGCCAGGTAATGGCAGCAGGGGAAAGGTTTCACATATGACGCCGCTTGGATGTCATAGGGTTAAGCTATGATTCTTTCACGCACAAGACCTCATTAGCAGGTCAGGGGTCTTGTTCATGTTGATTGCATTTTGCACGTGACGTACAATTGACGTCATGGGAAGAGTCTAGGCTGGCCGGTAAGGCCTACCGGCAAGGCAGACTCGCTTATGTTTCGCGCATGACCTTGTTAGTAGGTCATGTCGTTGGTCATTGATATTGCATTTGATTTATGTTTTTGCACAATACATTACTTAAAGGTCACGGGATGTTTTATGTTTGTGCACGTGACTTGTTTAAGTCATATGATGGATTTCACACCTGACCTCGCTTGAGGATCAGGGCAGGGTTAAGGTTGCAGGAAGAGGCCTATGTAAAGGCCTGGCTTTCACAGATAGGTTAGCTCTTCACGCAACCATCTACTGTTATTTCCTATCTACTACTTTACGAGGTTTACAATACAAGGACCTTTACGCTCCAATCTCCTCCACTAGAGGGCGCGGCTGAAGAGTGAAGAACAAATCCCTTCCGCAGAGTGTGTTAACCCAATCAAAGGCCGATACTGTCGGCACTGGTGAGAAACCGATTCTTACGTGGAAATACTAAGATAGGGCTTAGAGACTCGAGGAGCTCTAGGATACAGTGCAGCACAGTTCAGAAGAACCAGCCAAGGTCCTTACCTGTCACGGGTAACACGACCAGTGAGAAACCGTAACATTTGGTTGCGTCCCCTGCGATACCTACTGATGACAGAACGGCAGCTCCAGAAAACTTGGAGTTCACCCAAGACAACGAACGAGATATCGATCTTGCAGACAATACCCTCGACCTAGGATGGGTACGAAACGCCTTAGGTGAAGCAACTAGCCAACCCTCACAAGCAGCAAGTCCGGTTACACCCCAACAAACTTCACCACCAGATAGTTCTCCCGACGGAAGACCGCAACCGAGGAGGATAGCCGCAGTGGCAACACCAGCACCCCCGACAGGGCCTACAACGCAGGACCTGATGATGACAGAAGACCTGGGGACGATTTTCCTGTGGGCAATCAATGCCCACCTGGAGTCAAGACTGAAAGTGAAGGAACCGGACCTCGATGAGGCAGACCGTGAAAAACTAGGACAGTTCCTAAGTCAGTTGGACCACTACTTCAAGGTGAAGAGGTACAGAGTCGGAAAACACACGATTAAGGTGGACTATGCCGAGTCCCTCCTAAGAGAAGCAGCAGGGCAATGGATAATGCTCTACATGGAGGGAAAACGAGACCAGATATGGGCCTCGTGGGAGGAGTTTAAAGAAACCTGCCATACCCAGTTTGGGGACAGAAACGCCAAGGAAACAGGGAGGCTCAAACTAGAGAAGATGAGATAAGGAAAGGACAACTATTTCGACTACTGGCACAAGTTCCGCATGATATCAGTCAAAGCGGAATATGACAAGAACAGGGAGGACTGCCATCTCCCGGGGGGCACTAAGGAAAGGCTGCCAGAGGCCTGGATAAGTGCAGACCAGACCGAGAGAACCGCAGAAAGCTTCGCAGTATGGGCTGTCGACAAAGAAGACAAAATCAACCTGGTTAGACACGCTCAAGACAGAACCAAGGGGGTACAGCACACGACACCGCCACGCAAAAACAACGTGACCTACCAACCGAACAACGCACCAAGACCACCACCAGTAGGGGACCCAATGGGCTTGGAGATGAGAGGAAGAAGGAACCGACCATTCCAACGGTTGTCCGACCAGGAATACCAGAAAAGAAGAAAAGAGAATGCATGCCTCCGATGTGGACTGAAAGGGCACTTCATCAAGGATTGTCAACGAAAGGAGAACAAAGTCCAAGAGATAGAGGCCACGGAGAGGACGGAAGGACAGGAGACTTTAAATGAATAAAGTTCCAAGCAAAGAGTGGTCTACGGGACAAGGAAAGAGGCAAACACACCGGCATCGCACATATATCAACCAGGACAAACAAGGCACCCCCAGCAATGAAAAAAGGCAATAAGGCAACAAGCAACAATGCGAACGGTTACAGGAACGACAAGGAAGATACTATGATTAAGATAAAACTATGCACAGCAGAAAAAGAGACAGAAACGAAAGCGATGCTCGATTCAGGAGTAACAGAGGATTTTACTGACAGAAACTTCTGTGAAACCCATGGATTACCCTTGGAAAAGATAAAGAAACCAAAAGACATATACGTAATCAACGGGGAAAAAAGCAAAGCAGAACCCATCACCCATACAGCACAGGCAGTAATGGAGATCAGGTCACATCACGAAGCTATGACGTTGCAGGTAGCGCACTTACAGAAACCCAGTGCGATACTAGGAACACCCTGACTAAAGTGACACAATCTGAATATCGACTGGGAAAAAGGTAAAATCAACTTCAACAGCGAACTATGTACGCAGTTGTGCCTGGAAACTTCCCCAACAATTGAAACGATCCCGGAAGAACAAGCAATCAGAGAGCACCTGCGGATGCAGATCCTGCACATGAACATCAAACACGAAGAAGCGATCCCCTACGATGAAAGCATAAGTGCACAAGTGTTGCACTCAAATGCCAAAAAATCAACACGAGGATCTATGCAGGCTGCAGGTCACGACCTGTATACCACAGAAGACACGATGGTCCCCGCAAGGGGACCAAAGATGATACCAACAGGAATTTCAGTATTATTATTATTATTATTATGTATCATTGCACTAATGGAGCAGTGCAGGCTATGAAGCAGCAACTAACATACAAAAGGTACCAGCTGGTACCATGTCCGAAATTCCGTCTCTTGCTACGATTGTAGCAGCTTTTCACTCGGCACGTCATAGGCCAAATGACAAATAACATCCTCCTCTCCGTCTAAAGCCTAACAAATCCTAACAACATAGTAGAGAAACCCTAAGTAGACCTATTCTTCCTCTCCTCCGCTACTTTCTGGGCTGCCTGGTAGGTGGGACACTCCTTGGAGGTTGCGATGTGGGAGTCACTACAGTTGCAGCAGGTGATGGCAGTGTGGAGGCATGCTTTGCCCTTGGTAGGACAATCAGAGCGTCCGCAGGTGTGGAGGTGTGTGGCATGCTCATGAGAGCAGATAGCACAGTTGTAATTGCCAGAGCATTGGGTAGGGTGGTGGCCAAATGCCAAACATCTGGAACATTGAGTGTCTGGGCCAAAGGACAAGTAGCGTTGAACCGTGAACTTTCTGCCAAAGAGGGAGAGGCCCTGGTAGAGGGCCTTATCAGTTGGGTCCTTACTAGCAATAGTGAGAACCATGATGGAGGCTGCTTTATTCTGGCACTGGGTGGGGGTAGTGAGCCAGCTTGGAAGGCGCGGGTGGTGGATACCAGGGTTGAACTCTTCAACCCCTGTCTGCACAATGCTGAACTGGGTGGTGGTGGGGATGCCGCAGAGGATGACCTTATGCCAGATTTTATCCTTCGTGAGACTCGTAGCTGCAAGTATGGTAGCTCTGATGGCTTCCTCAATGGCAAGGCGATGGGACTTGCGGACAGAGGTAGCGGGTGTATTGTCCTTTGTGAGGAGAAGGACATGGTGGTTGGGGGTGAACTCGATTGTTGCAATAAGAGGCTTGTTAATTGCTGAGTCGATTGCGTCGCGGATGGTGAGGGTAGAGGTGTTGTCAGGGAGTGCAGTACCATCTCTCTCAATGACAATGGTACGGTCGGGTTTGGTCAAAACAGAAGATGCTGGCTTTGTGTTTGATGCAGTTGTAGAGGGTTTGACTGGGACTGCTTTAGCAGCCTTTTGAGCCCAGGTTTGCGTGGTAGGAGGTGTGGGTAAGGTGGATTGGTGTTGAACATTTCGTTGTTGTTGCCAAAGTTGTGACTGAAGTTGCGCAACTTGGTCTTTAAGTGATGTGACCATGGTGTTCAGGTTCTCTGTATCCTTGATATGACGATCTTGGACAACCATGAGGTGCTCTTCCATGGCTTGAAAGGTGGTTTTGAGCATGCGGTATTTGACAAGCATGATGTTGAAATCATCTGCCAACATCTTAACATAGGTTTCGAAAACGTGGGGAATGGATTCTTCTTCTTCCTCTTAAGACGGGTTTGATGATCCAACCATCTCAACTGGGGAGGGATCTCCCTCAGCAATCTGGGTGTCATCAGGCAAGGCTTGTTGTGGGGGTGGGGTTGGGTTGAATGGGAGAGCAAGAGGGTTTCTGGCCCTCCTACCTCTGCCTCTACGTCCAGAAGATATCAGAGGTGGCAGGAGAGTGACTCAGTTGATAAAGGTTGATGGAAAACAAATAATAGAGGCTGATTTGTTGATAAAAAGTCTTTAAAGTGAGGGGTGAAGTAGTGACAAAAGGTGGTTGACCAATGAGGTAGAAGCTCGGCGAAAAATTTGGTGTGGTTTTTTCTTTCACTGTGATTGTAACGACAACGGAGACCTCTCCCTTGATGAACAGTTCGCTACTGACTTTGACAGCAAGTGCAAGCTGTTTAGAAAGTGCATGTTTCCTGACCCACCATCCAGCAACTTTCCATTTGATATTGGACATGGAATAACGGATAAGTCTTTTCCCTGGCCTGATGTTACTGATTCTGAGATCAAGGATGCTATTTTCAAGTCTGTACCCCACCAGGCTCCAGGTCCAGATGGAAATAACTTTCTCTGCCAGAGAGAAGTATTTCAGGCAATTCATACCCCTCTTGTTGATCTGTTCAAGGTTCTGCTTAGGATAGGTTACCACCCAAAGTGCTGGAGAGAGGCCACTGGGGCCATAATCAGAAAACCCAACAAGCCTGACTATACAGTTCCTAAAGCATAAAGACCAAACTCTCTGCTGAATTGTTTGGGTAAGATATCTGAAAAGATTATGGCTAACAGACTGGCCTTCATAGCTGAGACCCAAGGACTTTTACATAAAGAACAGATGGGAGGAAGACCAGGAAGTAGTGCAATGGATGCAGTCATGGCCTTAGTGCATGATGTGCAACAGGCTAAATGTAATGGTAAACTACTCTCTGCCCTCTGTATGGATATTGAAGGTACCTTTGATCATGTCTCTAAAACCCAGCTACTTTTGGTTCTGAAGTTTTTAGGTTTTCATCTCCCGGTCCTATGTGGGACAGATACCCTTCTCTCAGACAAATATCTTGATCTATCATTTGATGGCAAAACACAACCACTACAGCCTGTTGCAAAAGGAATTCCACAAGGCTCTCCAATCGCACCAATTCGTTTTCTCTTTTACTTGACTAACTTGTTCAAAGAGCTTAAACCAAGTCTTCTGACACCATGGCTAAGGTCCCCCTCCTTTGTTGATGATATTGAACTTGTTGTTACAGGACCCTCTGAAGAGGCCAACTCCAAGGCATTGGAGAGGGCAGCCAGGAGGGCCTGGAGCTGGGAAGCTGACAATGTTATAGTTTTTGATGACCCTAAGACTGAGGGCATGCGCTTCCACCACAAGACCTCCTATCATACTACCAACACTCCTGTCACCTTACGCAATGGCACTGTTGTCCATCCCTCACAGCATCTGGGATGGTTGGGAGTCTGGATAGACAGGAAGCTATTATTCAACTACCATGTTCAGCAAGAGACAGCAGCAGCAGCAAGAGCAATTAACATGATATCTAGGTTATTCAACTCTGAATGGAGTCTCTCTGCTCCAGCAATGAGGCACCTAGACTACACCTGCATAACACCAATAGCCGACTATGGTGCAGAGATATGGTGGAAAGGGCAGATTGCATTGGCTAACAAGTTGGGGAAGTTACAGGCAAAAGCAAACAGGAAAATATTAGGGGTCTTTAGGACTTCACCAACAGCCGCTCTAGAGGTTCAACCAGCCACCCTTCCTGTCCCCTTGAGACTTGATAGACTTTGCAAGGGATATGCTTATAGACTGTTGCAGATGCATTCAGATCATCCTATCAGAAAAAGATCACCAGACTCCTACCCCTCTACTCTTCAGATGGCTAGTATTCCAACCCTGTACTCTACAAGCTGGTCAGATTCAGACCTTTCAAATCAGTCACTACCTTGCTACAACACATACAGTTATTACTTTGATCCGCAACAGGAATCATATGGGAAGGTGCAGCCAGAGTGGAGGATTTCACTTTCCGAACAGGCTAAGTTTTCCACCTAGCTGATCAGTGTCTTGAGTACAATTGGTAACTACCTTCCTGTAGGACAAGACCTAGAGCAATGCAATCCTCTCCGGCAAGCACCTTGGACAAACCAAATTCTCAGTCCATATTCCAGACTGGAAATTACCATCAGCCCTGAAGACAAAGACACTGTTGCCAGCAAGCACATCCCCCCTTTGCCACCAGATCAACAACTCTGAAAACCTCATCCTATACACAGATGGCAGTGAACTGCCGGATGGAGAAGTTGGAGCTGGAGTGGTTATGATGTATGGGGGTAGCGTTGGGGGCAGATAGAGGGTTGGACTTAGCTTAGGAATGAACGTTTATGATGGGGAATTGGCAGGTATTGCCAGAGCACTCACAGAAGCCAGCAGGACCAGCCTATCCTTCAAGCATATCTGGATTTTTACAGACAACCAAGCAGCAATAAGCAACTCCTTCAGACTCACACCACACCCTGGCCAACAGATTTCCCGGCAGATAGTACAACTTACCAGGGACCTACTGGACTCAAACATGGACCTACAGCTTTATCTACAGTAGGTTCCTGGGCATACAGGAATCTGAGGTAATGATGATGCTGACAGATTAGCCAAGCAAGCAGCTGAGTATCCCCAACCTACTCAGGACAGTTACCTATCACTGACAAAACTGAAAACTCAGTTTAAGCAGTCTGCTCTCCCAGCCTGGCATGAGTACTGGAGACAGTTACCGGAGGCTAGGAAGGGCAGACACTTTAGGTCTATCCATTTCCAGGTGCCTACTCCACAACCCCCTTACCACTTCTACCAACTTTCTAAACACCAACTTGCTACTGTCACCCAACTAACACTTGGTCATGGTTACTTCAAATCCTACCTCTTGGGAGTGGATGATACCATCTCTAACAGTTGTACTCTTGACAAGCAAACCCCAGCACCAGATACACCAGAGCATATTCTACTGTATTACAACATATACCAATCATACAGACACCTTCTCAGACCTGTTGCCCACCACTTTCACCTTCCAGATGTGCTTCGATCCAAGGCTGGCCTGTTGGCTCTTGGAAGACTTGTGGAAGAGAGTTGGGCAGGAACAAGGATAGACTACCTGGGACAGGTGACCATCAAAGAGGGCGCGGGCAATGGAGGGAGAGGGGGGGGAGGAAGAGGAATGGAAAGAGGAGGTAGTGGAAAGGGGAGAGAGATGGGAGGAGATCGGAAGAGCG
>PYWC01000100.1:572758-597178 GCA_003182015.1 Tuber magnatum
AAAAAAAAAAAACAAGCTTAATGGGGTCATGCTCCGTCTCCATTGGAACTCCGGCCGTTGAAAAAGATTTCCTATTTGGGAACGACTCAACACCCGAGAACTATCATCACAACTACAGGGCTCGCACCCCCCCTCAGGGGGGTGCTAGACTAGTTCTTTCCCTCCCTCACTTGGCCAGGCATTACCTATGGCCTCCACCTTCCCTCGCCCTGAGTTAATCCTCTTGGGGACGCTCTCTTCTGTCTGGGACTGCTTCGCGGTGGTTGCCCTTCTATACTTCCCCGCTTCTTCTAGGCTCGCTTAGCATTTGCATGGTCGACTTTCTTCTGGGAGGGCATGGTCTGACGGTTAGTCTGCTTGGTGGTCCTCTGGGCTATTGGGGGCCTGGTCCTTCCTCCTGGCATAGCATGGTTATGGTATCGCATCCACTAAGTGACGCTTTCTCTCGGAGAACAAGAGACTACATGAGAGAAGCAGTAAAACACTGTGCTTTGCCTGGGGGGGGATGGTTTCTGTGACCCTAGTTGCAGCCTGCTGCCGTATCATTGGCCAACTCACTTGGTTCGGCCTTCGTACCTCTCTCCTTTCGCGTCAGCTGGCACCCCACTGCCCGGGTCCTCGGGGCCCTACCTCCTCTCCATGTGGCAGCTCTTCTACCTGCTTGCTCACAACCAGACCCGCCTGGCCACTTTTCAGTCTGGCTCTGATGCTGCTTACGGCATCATCCATCCCCTTGGCTGGCATCCTCTCTGCTGGGCTGGCATCCCCTCTGCCTCCTCTTTGCGGCTCTGACTTTCTCTACGGGAGTCATCCACACCTCCGCTGGCACCTTACTGCCACCTGCTCTGTGTTCCGGTAGGCATCGGGTCAGCTTCGCCTGCCACGCGGCCGCAATCTGACCTCCTCCCTCGGGATCCAGTGCTTTCGTCCCTGGCCGCTCAGGAACCTAGCTTGTCGCTTGTCCTCTGTTGTGCCTGGGCATTATGTGCCCTTGCTGCAAGGCATTGGCTTTAGGGGTGGGAGAGTGTGGTGTATATTTCTCCTTTCCGGGTCTTGGGGTTTCTAATGTGTAGGGATCTAACAGGTGTCTCATTGTCGGAGGGGGCTTTCTTCTGTTGCTGCACGTCTGTGGAGGTGTTGGTTTCGCTGTATTCAGCTCCATCACTGGGGTCAGAGTTTTTATACCCCAGAGGGTTTTCCATGGCTTCTTGCCGGTTGTTGGACTTTAGTTGGATGTCTTTATCGCTATACCTTTAACGGTGAATGCGTTCTTTGTACCTACTTATAATAAACAAACGAAATGAAGTAAAAAAAAAAAGTAAAAAAACAAGCTTACAGGGATCACGCTCCGTGCCCTCTACTTTCCTTCCGCTGGAAAACGTTACCGCTTTCGGCTATGTAAAACTCCAGGTTTTGTGTGACAACCGTCTTGACGCACCAAAGTTTCTCTGTCGCTTAGGCTTCAGGCTTCGGGCGCACAGCCCCCTTTCCTCTCGACTCCAGGCTTCCCCATGGCGGACCAGGCCCCAAACACTCACCCCCCCTCCGGGTGTCCTCTCCGAACTGTTTCAAGTCGTACCAGTATGCACAGCCATCCCAGTGGCAGAACTTCCTCCCCTGGCCCTAATGAGCACCAAGCATGCGCGAACCATTTGCGTGTGGCTGCGGATATGCTTGGCCTCAGCCCAGTCTCACACCCTGCTGTCTTCGCCCCGACGTTTGAACAGGAAGACCTGACCTCCCAGTCCGTTGATGTCCTGACCCGCACACCCCTCGTCTCACACCTAGTTCGTCTGGTGGCCACCATGAGCCACCGGGTGGAAAACCTGTCAACCAAACTCGATTCGCTTCTTGCTCCGGCTGCACCGCCCCCAGCCCCGGTCACCGATCCCCACTAACCCAGCAGCCATTAAGGACTTGTCCTCGCAGATTAGTTCCCTGGCTTCCCGACCTCCCCACCCGCCAAGCGTCCCTGCCCCAAAAAAGGCAACTCAACCAGCCCCCGCCAAGAGAACCCTCTAGCTATGGCTTAGCCCCCGCACGGTCCCAGCACCTGACTTCCCCGGCTGCCTCGACGGGCAATGGTATGGGAATCCTGAGGAGTATGCACGTAGGAACCCCGAGACTCAAGAGTGTAACATGTACTACGCCTCCATGAATCCGAAAGGAGGTGAAGCCTCGCTAACCCGTGACCGCTATCACGTTCCCTTCTCCCCATTTTTTACTAGCGAGCCCGCTCTGGGGTATACCGTCAAACCTTCACCTGCTTAAGAGGCGCTGGGGCCAGCAGAGGGAAGCTGGGCTGAGGTGGCCGGTTCGAGATCTAGGAGGGGAAGGAAAGGCAGGGCGTCAGCTGGCCAGGTGGCGGCTGCCCCAAGCCCATCCTGGCTAAGGGCCCTCCCCCGCTCCCGGTGGCAGAGCGTCCATTCTTCGCCCCCAGAACCACTCCAGCCCTGGTTCCTAACCAGAGAGGCCTTGCGGCCACGCTCCCCGACATTATGGTGGGAGTGCCTAGGCAAGCAGGATGCCCACACCCTCTATCCCTGGTAGCGACAGTCAATGCCAATGGGGCAGTCACGCTCGCCGCCCCCCTGAGACTCCGTCCTCGGTCTACGGTCCCTACTTTTAGGCCCTGGGCCACAAGCTTAACCAGTCTTTGGCAGTGGGTGAGAATCCATGGCTTCCCTTTCGCACCGCTCCCAGATATACCGACCTTATTATCCACAACCTGCCTCTCTACATGCTCCGGCTGGACCAGGAGGGCCTTTTCGAACAACTCTGAGTGCCGATAGGCAATGCGATCGGTGCCCCTGTCTATGCTGCCCGTTTCCTCCAGCTCAGTGCAGAAATCTGAAACTCTAAGACGTCGACCTCAGTGGTGGTCGCGATCGACCGTGCAGACCTCCCCCACTTTGGTCACGGGATTCGTCTGTTTGACCGCCTTCCCGAAGTTCACCCCACTCATGCCGCCTCCCATGACACGCAGTGCAGGAAATGCTTCTGCTTTGGCTATTCCCTCCTACACCGCAAGGCCCTTGTCCCTTCCTGCCCAATCTGTGCCAAGGCCCACGTGAGGTCGGCTCACCGCTGCATGAATACCTCCTGCCCGAAGGCACGAAATGTCAAGATTGTTGCTGACTGCTGTGTCGCCACTCGCTCCCGTTGCGTTAACTACATTGGAGAGCAGCCTGCTACCTCCCCCCAATGCCCTTCTCAGGTGGCCATGCGTGAAGAGCTGAGGGCAGCACGGGACCGCCAGCTCCAGGACGCCCCAGCTGCACCTCTGCCCCCATGCACCCCCTCGCGTCAGACCTGCCCCGCCTCCGTCGTGGTATCAACTGTTCGCCGGGCTCCCTCCCCTCAGCTGCCACCCATCATCAGGAGTGGGCTTCAAGCCGCCTGGGATGCTCAGAATGTGCTTCCTGATGCCCTGTACCTCTTCGTCGCACCAATGCCCCAACGCCAGCTTTTTCCCCAAGGCCCTCATTTCCCCCAACCCCCAGCTTCCGACTGGGCGGAGGAGCCAGCTTCCGAATGACGTCAACATGGTTGGTTAATGGAGTCACAACCAGCGCCCCCACACCAAGATGACTTACCACGGTTGTCTTCTCCTACCGTCACCACTGCGCCTGTCTTCTCCTTTGTTCAGCATAATTCCCTCGCTAGCATTTATGTCTTTCATACTTTGTTTTCTTTCTTTACCTCTGTTCAGAGTTTCCCGCTTGCTATTGCCCTTCAGGACATCCCGCTATGGAAGGATCCCCTGCCCACTGCGGCCTCCTATAAGCGGTTTTTTCCTCCTGCTTCATTCTCATATAAGGCCTGGGTAGCAGTCTATTTGTCTGACCGCCTGTTATCTTCTTTCTCTGTTCTTCCTTTGTTTTTTGACTGCGGCGATCAGATGGCCATTGAATTTCACTGCTCGGAGGGGGTCTTCGGCTCTCAGCACAAGGTCTGTCGCGCATATAATTCTTATGCCACCCCACCCCTGATCACTTGACCCGCACTGTTTCTCCAGGGGACCTGTTCCCTCGAGACCACTTTCCTGTTCTCACCCTGGGAGATATTAACCTCCACCATCCTTTGGCTGACCCGATGATGGTCACGTCCCCAGCAGAACCTGCTCTGTCTTCACCTCATTTTTCTATGGCGTTACGGCACCAGTTTACCCTCCTAAATACTGCGGGTGTTTTTACGAGGTTCCCCTTCTGGCAGGGTGACTGCCCGTCCATGTTGGACCTGGCGTTTGCCAATGACTTGCTTCTTGCATTTTCTTCGAGGTGGAATACACCTTTACCCTGTAAGGAGTCGGATCATGTTCCCATCTTGATGGACTTTGTTCCGGTCACGCGTTCTCCCCCTCCTCCCCGACTCAATTGGAAGGCTACAGACTGGGAGTCCGCCACGATGGGCCTTAGGTCCCTCCAGCTGCCTGCCCCCCCTGCCATTCCCACCTCGTCATCAACAGGGTCCTGGTTCGACGCGGCCCTTTCCTCTGTTACCGCTGTCCCACTGGGTGCGACACCCATGAAACGCCCTTCCCCGTATTCCAAACCCTGGTGGTTCCCGGACCTCGCGGAACTACGTCCTCTCTTTCACCGCCTTTCGCGCTTAGCTCGGCCACAGCAGGCCTCACAGTTCGAGGTCATATTGGCGTGGGCAACCTACTTTAAAGCCATGGCCAAGGCGGAAAGGGGCCATTGGAGGCGCTTCCTAGAAGGGGTCGACTCCCACAAGGTCTGGAAGGCCAAAAGGTTTGCCTATGGAAGAGTCCCATCCGGCTTTCCCAAACTGCCCGGGGCGGACACCCCGGACAGGATAAACTCGGAACTCTTGGCCCACTTTTTCCCTGTGCTCACAGGCTGCCCAGCCCCCTCCAGGTTATTGCCGGAGCTGGTTAATGTCCCCCCCATCACTGAAGCGGATGTCTCAACAACACCTAGAAGGTCTTCCTCGTCATCTGCTCCGGGCCCGGATGGCATCCCCTACACGGTGTGGAACCTGGTCCACCGCGTCAATCCTTCCCTCCTCCCGCACCTGCTCTCTCCACTCCTTCGCGATGGATTCCACCCTCGCTCAATGAAAAGAGCCAATGCGGTAGTTCTGGATAAGCCTGGCAAACCTGATTACACCTTGCCGTCTTCCTTCCGCATTATTGTCCTGCTGGGGACAGTCTCAAAGGTCCGCGGGAGGATAGTGGCATTGCGCTTGGCTGCCTGCGCTCGCTCCGCTTCGCTTCTGAACCTGCACCAGTGTGGGTCCCTCGCTGGACACCGATGTTATGACGCCATGGCCACCCTCTTGCATGATGTGAGGCTTTTCCAAGCCAGGGGCCTCCAGGCCTCTACTCTTTTCCTGGACATTAAAGGGGGCTTCGACAATGTCAATGCAGCCTGCTTAGCCTCTATGCTCAGGAAAGCCAAGACGCCAGCCTACTTGGTGTCGTGGGTGTTCTCGTTTCTTTCTGACCGCAGGTGCCATCTGGAGTTCCAGGGGGCGCCCGGGGTGTTCTCTCCAGTGGCTGTTCAGACCCCGCAAGGGTCGCCTGTTTTTCCTTTACTTTTCGTTATATATGTTGCATCTCTTTATGTTTCTGTGCCGCGGGGTTTGGTGGTCTCCTATGTTGATGATTTTGCTGTGACCGTGCCTTCTAGTTCTTGTCACTGTAACGTGCGTCTTCTCCCGTATTATTTTTTGGTTCTTTTACGCGTGGGGCGTCGCCTTGTTGTTGTGTTCTCGGTCCCCAAGACAGAGCTGCTTTACTGGAGCACTCCTAGGGACAAGAGTCCCTTATGTACCTTGCCTGTCTGCCTTAACGCCCTTGTTGTTTTTTCTCCTCCTCTTGTAAGGTGGCTCAGCCACTGGCTCACCCCCTCTATGGATACTGGTCCTGACTTTGTACGGCACCTGGCCCTGGCTCAGGCCTCCTTTCTTCTTGTCCATAGCCTCAGCGGCGCCAAGAAGGGCCTGTCCCCCTGGTGCAATCGTAAGCTGGTGGTTGGCCTCATCCTCCCCATCCTTACCTATGGGGCAGATCTGTTTGTCCCCTCTGCTTCCATGCTCACTAAACTCAGCACGTTCTGGCACCAAGTTCTCCGCTGGTCCACCGATTGATTTTCCGCAACTCCTCTCCTGGCCCGTTATGTCGAAGCCGTGCTTCCCCCACTGACGTCATACCTCTTCTCTAAGAGCCGTGCAGCGGGGCTTCGATTGGTCTGTGTGCCGCCGCGCTCCGATCCTACCGCTGCTAGGCTGCACCATATAGTGCCTACCTGGGATCGCTGGAGGCGGGAGTCGCACCTTGCCAGCAGATCTGCTCTTCTTAGGGGAGTGGGTGGCAACGCGCACCCCACCCTCTGGTCCACCTCTAACGCTGCTTCCCACAGGGTGCACCTGCTTATAGATGGGGCCGCCCACTCTGTTGCCGATTTGATCCCCTCCCGTCTTGCGCTGGCCGTCCCGCACCTGGTAGCCCCTATGGTGTACGAGGATCGCGGGTCTCCTCGTTACCACTCCCTTAAGGTACAGGTCAAGGGGTTGCTGCTGCCGCATTGGCAGTAGCGGGCCCCCGCGGTCGGCCCTCATTTCTATCGCCCCACAGTAAGGCCCCACGCTTTCATGGGCTTGCACCGCTTCCTTGCGGGGAGGCTTCACCAGATGCATTCTGGGAAGAGCTACCTTGCAGCGCACGCCTCCTGGTTTTCTCGTGACCAGTTGCCACTATGCCACTCATGTGAAGAGGAGGATGAGACCTTTGGTCTCCACTGCCCAGCTAAGGCCATGCAACGCGAAGCCCATCTCCAGGGCATCGGGGTGCTAGGGCCTGATGCCCCTGTCTGGTCTTCGGCCGCCCTGATCCTAGGGCTGGCTGGCTATATTTCCTCTACTGCAACAGGCTTCCGACCACAATGCCGGCCGTCAGAGTCGCGTCGGCCTCGGCTTCCCTGACCCCTCCGGGGTCGACTCCAAACACCCCCTACTCGCTGAGGGGACAGGGGTTTTCTTTCCTTCTTTTTATTTTACCTGTTATGCTAGTTTTTTCTGTCGGATGCTGGGGGCGGCAGTCGCGGGCGGACGTGGCGGGGGCTTTCTTTACGTTACTTATGATGTTTCGCGGGATGGGTTTTCTCGGCCGGAGGCGGAGGGTTTCTTTACTTGCGTGTTAGCCATCGTGGGCGATGCGGGGGGCTTGTGTAGCCCATTTTTGGAGGAATGCGATTAAGGGAGGGGGAGAAGTTTTTTATGTCACTGCGTTGGAATTAAGGTTTTTTGTACGTCATGCCGCGAGGTGCATACACGTTTTTGCACCAGAAGCAATAAACAGATGATTTAAAAAAAACAAAAAACACGCTTAACGGGGTCACCCTCCGTCTCCGTTACAACTCTGGTGGTTGAAATTTATTTTCCTAATCGTGAACGACTCAACACTAGAGAACTATCACTACTTTTCCGGTCTTGCACCCCCCCCCCTGGGAGGTGCTAGACGACTTCTTTTCCCTCCTCGCTTGGCCAGGCATTACTTATGGCCTCTATCTTCCCGGTTGCAGCCTGCTGCCGTATCGTTGGCCATGCCTCACCTAGTCTGGGTCTTCTATCTTTTCTTCTCTTCGGATCNTTCGGTCTGGAACTGCCTCGCGGTGGTTCCCCTTCTACACTTCCCCGCCCTCGCTAGACTCGCTTAGCGTTTACACGGTCTGCTTTTTTTCTGGAAGTGGTTGGTCGGACGGTCAATCTACTTGATGGTCCTCTGGGCTATCGGGGGCTGTTCCTTCCTCCTGGCATAGCACGGTTATGGTATCCCATCCACGAAGTGTTGCTTTCTCTTGGAGAACCAGGGACTACATGAGAGAAGCGGTAAAACACTTTGCTTTGCCTGGGGGCGGGGTGGCTGCTCTGACCCCGGTTGCAGCCTGCTGCCGTATCGTTGGCCATGCCTCACCTAGTCTGGGTCTTCTATCTTTTCTTCTCTTCGGATCAGCTGGCACCCTACTGTCAGGGTCCTCAGGGCCCTACCTCCTCTCCATACGGCAGCTCTTCTACCTGCTCGCTCCGCGCCAGCTTCCCGCTGGCCACTTCTCAGTCTGGCTCTGATGCTGCTCGCGGCGTCATCCATCCTCCTCGGCTGGCATCCTCTCTGCTGGACTGGCATCCCCTCTGCCTCCTCTTTCCAGGTCTGACTTTCTCTACTGGAGTCATCCACCTCAGTTGGCACCTTACTGCCACCTACTCTATGTTCCAGCAGGCACGGGGTCCGCTTCGCCTGGTACAAGGCGCGACCTGTCCCCATCTCTGGGGATCCGGTGCTTCCGTTCTGGGCCGCTCGCGCTAGCTTATTGGTTACCCTCAGTTTTCCTGGCCTGTTTGCCTCCCTCTCATTTCCTGCTCCATCCCAGGGTAGGGTTCGTCCTCCGGGGGGGTGGGGCCTTGGTACAAGGCATTTGCTTTAGGAGTGGGAGAGTGTGGGGTTATACTACTTCTTTCGGTGTCGCGGGGTTTCTGATTTGTGGGGATCCAACTGTTGTCTCACTGTTCGGAGGGGCTTTCCTTTGTTGTTGCACGTCTGTGGAGGTGTTGGGTTCGCTGTATTCAGCTCCATCATGGGGGGTCCGGGTTTTTATACCCCAGAGGGTTTTCCATGGCCTTCATGCTGGTGGATGGACTGTAGTTGGAGGTTTTTATCGCTATACCTTAAAAGTGAATGTGTTCTTTGTACCTATTTATAATAAACAAACAATATAAGTTAAGAAAAAAAAAAAAAAAAAACAAGCTTAATGGGTTGACACCAGGGAGGTCTGGAAGGCTAGGAGGTTTGCCTGCGGCAGGGTACCGTCCCGCTTTCCTAGCCTACCTGGGGCGGACACTGGGGAGAAGGTTAATCCCGAGCTCTTGTCCCATTTCCCCCCGGCGCCAACCTGCTAGGCATCCCCCTCACTGATACTCCTGGAGTTTCTGGACGTCCCACCTGTCACAGAGGCAGAGGTTGTAGATACCCTCCGCCATTCCCCATCAACATTGGCTCCCGGCCTACACTCGCTTCCTTACGGGTTCTGGAAACAGGTCCACCGCGCCAAGCCCTCTCTACTCCCCCACATTCTTTCGCCCCTCTGATGACATGGCTTCCATCCGCGGTAAATGACAAGGACCAATGGGGTCATGTTCAACAAGCCCGGAAAACCGGACTATTCTTCCCGGCATTTCTTCCGCATAATCGTCCTCCTAGCGACAGTTTCCAAGATACTAGAGAGGATAGTAGCTATCCTCTTGGCCTCCTTTGCTCAACAGGCCAGCATCCTCAACCTCCATCACTGCGGGTCCCTCGCGGGCCTCGGCTGCTACGACGCCGTGGCGATGCTCTCCAGCGATGTTAAGCTCTTCCAGGCAGCGGGCCTGAAGTCATCAACACTCTTCCTGGACATCAAAGGGTGGTTCGACAATATCAACACCTCCCGGTTGGTCGGTGTCCTCAGCAAAGCCAAGACCCCCCCCTCTCTATGCTGGCTTAGGTGGTTTCTTTTCTCTCAGATCGCAGCTGCCGCCTGGAGTTCCAGGGGGCCCCTGCGATATCTTCCTCTGTTGCAATTGGAACTCCGCAGGGGTCACCGGTTTCTCCGTTACTTTTCGCTATATATGTGTCATCGCTTCATATCTCTGTGCTGAGGGGTCTGCTGGTCTCCTATGTTGATGACTTTGATGTTACCGTGGCTTCTGATTCCCACTGCTCAAATGTGCATCCTCTGCAGGATTATTTTTTGGTTCTTCTTCGCAGAGGGTGACACCGTGGGGTCGGCTTCTCGGTCCCCAAGACAGTGTTGCTCATTTGGAGAACTCCCAGGGACAAGGGCCCTCTATGTATTCTTCTTGTTTGCCTTAATGGCCTGGTTGTTTCCCACTCCCCTCTTGTCAGGTGGCTAGGCCACTGGCTCACCCCAACCATGGACACTGGCCCACACTTGATCCGCCGCCTAGCCTTAGCTCAGGCATCCTTCATATTAGTTCGCCCCCTTAGCGATGCTGGGAAAGGCATGTCCCCCTGGTGTAACCGCAAGTTGGTGGTTGGCCTGATTCTACCAATCCTCACATGTTGAGCAGACCCATTTGTCCCCTCTGGTTCCATGCTGCACAAGCTCAGGGCCTTTTGGCACCACGCCCTCCAGTGGTCCACAAATTGCTTCTCCTCTACCCCTCTCGAGGCCCTCTATGGTGAGGATGTCCTGCTCCCGCTAGCATCCTACCTCCTGGGCAGGCGCCGCACTACGGTAACACGACTCCTCTGTTCGTCCTCCCGCTCAAGCGCTGCCCCTGCTAGGCTACACCCTACTGTTCCCACCTAGGACAAAAGGTGTTTGGAAAAACATTTGGCAAGCCGCGTCCTGCTCCAGAGGGTAGTGAGCAGGAATGCCCACCCTGCCCTGTTGTCCAGCCCCAATACGGCTTCGAACCGTATCCACCTGGCTATCGAACGCTGCTGCTTACTGAATTGCAGAGCAGTTGTCGTCTCGTCTTCCGCTAACATTTCTGGACCTGATTGCCCCCATGGCGAATGAGGACCGCGGGTCGCCACCCTATCACTTAGGCAAGGCCAGGGTGAAGGCATCCCTCCTACCATACTGGGAAGGGTTAGCGCCCGCAGTTGGCCCACGCTTTTACCCTCCTGCCCTGAAGCCCTGTCCATTCATGGGCCTACTGTGCTTCCTCGCAGGGCGGCTCCACCAGATGCGCTCTGCAAAGGGCTACCTTGTGGCACAGGCTTCATGGTTCTCATGTGACAGATCCCCGCTATACCCCTCCTGTGAGGAGGAGGATGAGACTTCTGATCATGCCATTCTTCACTGCTCTGCTAACGCTTTGCAACGCGAGACCCACATCCCGGGTATCGATGAATTTGGTCCTGGTGCCCCCGCTTGGTCCTCCTCCCCCCTCAATATGTGGCTGGCTACCCACATTTCCACCACTGCTACCTGCTTTGCCTCTACTATGCCAGCCAGAAGGGCCGCCACGGCCTCAGCATCGGCGTCCCCTACGCGGTAGCACCCAAACACCACCTGCTCCCTATAAGGATAGGGTTTTCTTTATTGGTTTGACTTTACGAGTTAAGATATTTTTGTCTTGGTGGATGCCCAGGACGGCAGTCATGTACGCTGGCGGAGTTGAAATGTGGTGCTTTGCTTGTGTTCTTTTGCAGGATCGGCTTGGCTCGGTGCCAGGAGGAGGATTTTTCTACTTGTGCGTTAGTTGTCATGGGCGGTGCTGTGGGCTTGTGTGGCCCATTTTGGGAGGAATGCGTTTAAGAGTGAGACAGGGGTTTCTTTGGTTATTGCATTGGAATAAAGGCTTTTTGTATGTCATACCATGAGGTGTATAAGCATTTTTGCGCCAGAAGCAATAAACATATTAGTTAAGAAAAAATAAAATAAAAAAAAACTAGCTTAGTGATGTGCCCCTGGGTACACCGTTGTCACTTTGCCCCCTCAGGCCACATCCCTGGCTACACGAAGCTGGGCGGTTGTGGCTGGCTCCAGCTCAAAAAAAGGGCCGTAGGAATAGGCCTCGGTGGGCCAAATAGCCGCTGCCTCCAGCCCAGAGCCTGCCCGTCGCCCTGCACCCCTTCCTGCTGCTCAGCGCCCCTTCTTTGCCTGTCGCACAATACCTGACCCGGTCCCTGATCAGACCTGCCTTGCCACCACGCTCCCTGATGTTATGACTGGGGTTCTCCGCCAAGCAGGTGGCCCGCGTCCACTCTCACTTGCTGCAACGGTTAATGCTAATGGAGCTGTAATGGTTACTACTCCCCCTGGGACTCCTTCCTTGATTTATGCCCCCTGCCTCGAAGCCTTGGGCCATAAGGTAAACCAGTCTTCGGCCATGGGTGACAATCCATCATCGCTATTCCACATTGCTCCAATCCACACAGACCTAATACATCCACAACCTCACTCTCTACATGCTTCCACCAGCGCAACAGGGGTTCCTTAAACAGCTTCGCGGATCGGTGGACAATGCCATTGATGCCCCAGTTTATACTCCCTGCTTCCTTCAACCCATTGCGGAGGTTAGGAATTCCACGGTGTCAACCTCGGTGGTGTTTTGCTGTCGACCCTGTTGACCTCCCAGGCTTTGGAGACGGGATCTGCCTCTTTAATTGGACCCGTGAGGGTCATCCCGTTTATGCTGCCTCCCATGATGCGCAGTGCAAGAAGTGCTTCGGCTTCGGGCACTCCCTCCCGCTCTGGAAGGCCTCCTGCTCTACTTGTCTGATTTGTGCTAAGAACTACTTGAGATCGGCACATTGGTGCATGAACGTATTCTGCCCCAAGCCGGGAAACATTAAGTTTGTAGCTGACTGCTGCATTGCTACCCGCTCCCACTACGTGAATTGCAACAGGGAACACCCCGCAACCACCCCTCCGTGCCCCACCAGGGTAGCTATCCGTGAAGAATTGCGATCGGCTCGAGACAGCTGGCTTCCCGATGCCCTGGCAGCACCACCCCCACCATGGACCCGGTCGTGACAGTCCTGCCCCCTCTCGGTTGCTGCATCTATGGTGCACCGGTCTTCCCCTCCCTTTACCAGGACCAGCATCGAGGCCATCCTTCATGCTTGGCGAGAGCTCCCGGACTCCCAGCATCCGTTCGCTGCCCCTACATCTCCATGTCCGATCTTTCCCCAAGGCACAGAATTCTCCCATCTCCCATCTTCCGACTGGGCAGAGGAACTAGCTTCAGATAATGTTGACACCATCGGTTAATGGAGCCACAACACGTGCCCCAATCCCCAGATCCCTACCTCTCCTGTCTCTTCTTCCTGCTACCCCTGTGCCTGTCTTGTCCTTTGTTCAGCATAATTGCCTCAGTAGCCTTTATGTTTTTCATACATTGTTTTCTTTCTTTACATGTGTTGTGAATTCGCTACTGGTTGTTGCCCTTCCAGATGTTCCGCTGTGGAAGGACTTGCCTCCCACCGCAGGGCCCTATAAGGTGTTTTTTCCACCTGCTTCAGCCTCCTATAAGCCCCAGGTCGCAGTTTATATGTCAGACTGCTAGTTGTCTTCTATGTCTGTTCTTCCTGTGTTTTCTGACTGAGCCTGATCCGATGGCCATGGACTTCCAATCTTCAGAGGGTGTCTTGGCTCCCACCGCAAGGTCTTTCGCTTGCATAATTTCTACGCTACATCTACCCTTAACTACATGACCCGCACGCTGTCCTCAGGTGCACTGTTCCCTCGAGACAAGTTCGCCGTTCTTGCCTTGATGGACTTCCATCTCCACCATCCGTTGTCAGGCCCCCATGCACGTTATTTCTCCCCAGGAACAGGCTGTTTCTTCCCCTTACTTTAGTACTGGGTCTAGGCACCAGTTCACTTTGTGGAACACGCCTGGCGTGTACACTAGGTTTCCTTTCTGCGGGCCTGACCGTCCTTCAGTCCTTGACCTCGCATTTTCCAAGGACTTGTTGCTTTCCTTCCTTTCTAGATGGCATTTGCCCCTCCCCTCTACAGGGTCAGCTCATGTCCCGGTTTCCCTGGAGTTTGTTCACGTTTCGCACTCGCCCACCCTGCCTGGCTTAACTGGAAAGCCACAGACTAGGAGACTACTGCTACTGGCCTTAAAGCCCTGCATCTCAAATGTTCTCCTGGTATCCCTACACCCTCCTCTCGGGCTGCCTGGTTTGATGCGGCCCTGTCTTCTATTTGCTCAATCCCGTCAGCTGCAACACCGATGAAACGCCCCTCCCTATATGCTAACCCTTGGTGGTCCCCGGACCTCTCCGAGCTCAGGCACCTGTTCCACCGTACTGTGCGGTTAGCCCATTCTCAGGAGGCCCCACATTTGCAGGTGAAGGCCGCCCGGGCTCTATACTTCAAAGCTATTGCAAGAGTCAAGGCGGCCCACTGGAGACGATTCCTGGAGGGGGTTGACTCCAGGGGGGTCTGGAAAGCCAAGAGGTTTGCTTATGGTAGGGTCTGGTCTCGCTTTCCTAGCTTGCCTGGGGCGGACACCCTGGGAAGGACCAACTCAGAGCTCTTGTCCTATTTTTTCCTCGCACCACCCAGCCAGCCGGCTCCCTCATGTATACTTCCAGAGCTACTGGATGTCCCGCTGGTTATGGAGGAGGAAGTGTCAGACATTTCCCGTCGCTCCTCATCAACCTCGGCCCTGGGGCCCAACTCGATCCCGTATGCAGTCTGGAAGCAGGTCCTGCACATCAACCCATCTCTCCCCCCGTGCTCCTTTCGCCTCTCCTATGCCCTGGCCTCCACCCGGGCTCCATGAAGAGGGCAAATTGGGTCGTCCTCGAGAAGCCCGGCAAATGTGACTTAACATCTCCCTCCTACTTTCACATAATTGTCCTCCTAGAAATGGTCTCCAAGACGCTGGAGAGGACAGTTGCCATCCGGTTGGCCTCCTTTACTCGCAGAGCCTCCCTTCTCAATCTGCAGCAGTGTGGCTCCCTCGCAGGTCTAGGCTGCTGTGACGCGGTGGCAATGCTCAGTCACCATATTAAGCTCTTCCAGGCTGGTGCCTTAAAGGCTTCTACAATCTCCCAGGACATCAAAGGGGCATTTGACAATGACAATGCATTCCGCCTAGCCTCTGTCCTCCACAAAGCCAGGACCTAGCCCTACTTGATATTGTGGGTTATTTCTTTTCTGTCAGACCACAGGTGCCGCCTGGAGTTCCAGGGGGCGCGGAGGACGTTTTCATCAGTGGTAGTTGGCACTCTGCAGGGGTTGCTGGTTTCGCCTTTGCTTTTTATTATATGTCCGTCGCCTTTTCAGAACTCAGTGCCCCGGGGCTTGGTGGTCTCCTATGCCGATGATTTCTCTATTACTGTGGCTTCTGATTCCTATTGCACAACTGTGGGTCTTCTCCAGTATTATTTTTTGGTCTTTCTTCACATAGGTCGATGCCTTGCAGTTGGCTGCCCAGTCCCTAAGACAGAGCCGATCCATTGCAGAACACCCTGCGATAAGACCACCTTATGTATTTTCCCCGCTTGCCTTAATGGCCTTGTTGTTCCTCCTTCCCCACTTGTCAGGGGGCTTCATCACTAGCTCACCACCACGATAGACACTGGTCTGCACGTTCTCCAGACGGTAGCCTTGGCTCAGGCATGTTTTGTTTTAGTTCGACACCTGAGCGATGCCAGGAAGGGCACGTCCCCCTGGTGCAACCACAAGCTGGTCGTTGGACGCATCCTCCCAATACTTACTTACGGGGCAGATTTGTTTATCCCCTCTACTTCTATGCTTTCCAAGCTTAGCACCTTTTGGCACAGTGTCCACAGGTGGTCCACCAACTGCTTTTCCTCTACCGCTCATGAGGCGCTTTACGTCGCAGCTGCCCTGCCCCCGCTGGCTTCCTACCTCCTGGTCAAGCGCCACCCGCAGGGGGCACCCCTGCTTTGCTCGACACTACTAGTTGAATCCTGCGGCTGCGAGGCTCCACCTCACGGTTGCCACCTGGGACAGGGGGAAGCTGGAGCAGCACATTGCAACTTGCGCCCTGCTGTTCGGAGGGGTGAGCGGGAATGGTCACACTGCCCTGTGGTCCATATCCAATGCGGGCTCACCCCGCATCCACCTGCCAAACGACGCCACTGCTAACACAATCTCTGAGCTGATGCCATCCCGTCTTCTATTAGCATTTCCACATCGTATTGGCCTGATGGTGTAGGAGGACCACGGGTCCTCTTCGTATCGTGTACTCAAGCCTCGGGTTAAGGCACCCCTCCTGCCGGACCAGCAGCGTTTGACGCTCCCAAAATGCCCATGCCACTACCCGCCTGTTCTTCAGCCACCTCCCTTTATGGGCGTTCCGTACTTCCCAGGAGGTAAGCTTCGCCAGATGCGTTCTGAGCAGCGCTACCCTGCTGCCCACGCCCTATGGTTCTCTGCTGACAGGTCCCCGTTGTGCCCCTCATGTGAAGAGGAGGACAAGACCTTTGACCACACAATACTACACGGCCCTGCTAAGGCGATACAACCTGAGACCCACCTCTAGGCGGTTGATTAGCTTGGACCTGATGCCCCCATCGGGACTTCCGGACCCCTTATGTTGGGGCTTGCCACCTACGTTTCCTCCACTGCAACTAGCTTCCCTCCCACTATGTCTACCATAAGGGCCGCTACGGCCTCGGCGATGGCGTCCCCTACGGGCTTGCCCCCAAGCACCCCGTACTCCCCACGGGAATAGGGTTTTTCTTTACTGGCTCTGTCTGTACGTGGTGCGAAATTTTTCTTTTTGTCCTTGGTATCGAGGGTGGTAGTCGGGCGTGCCGCTAGAGAGGAAGTTGTTTTTTTGCATATTTTCTTACTGGATGGGCTTCTCTCGATGCCAGGAGGAGGATTTCTTTACTTGTGCGTTAGCCATGGTTGGCGATGCGGTGGGCTTGTATGGCCCGTTTTTGGAGGAATGCATTTAAGCATAGTTTTCTCTTCCTATTGCATTAGAATTAAGGCTTTTTGTACATCATACCTCGAGGTGCCTACATATTTTTGCACCAGAACCAATAAACATATGAGTTCAAAAAAAAAAAAAGTAAAAAAAAAAAAAACCAGCTTTATGATTTCACGCTCCGTCGCTCTTACAACTCCAGTCATTGAAAAATATTTCCTACTTGGGAACCACTCAAGACCACAGGACTATCACTACTTTTTCGGTTTTGCACCCCCACACTGGAGGGGGGTAGGCCTCTGCTACTCCCTCCTTCGACCTCACTTGGGCCACCCTTTCCCTTCCCCCTCCCTTGGTTGCCCTTGTGGCTCCTGGGGAGCCCCTTTTCTCCCCTGGGGGTTCTCACCATACCCCTTTCTCCTCTTTACCCGCTTTCACTAGGCTGGCTTACCATTTGCGCGGTCGGCTTTCTTCTGGGAGGGGATGGTCTGATGGTCACTCTGCTGGGTGTTCCTCAGGACTATCGGAGGCCTGCTCCTTCCCCCCTCCGCGGCATGGCGGTAGTATCCCACCCACTAAGTACCGCTTTCTCTCAGATAACAAGGGACTACATGAGAGGAGCGGTAATATACTGTACCCTGGGGGCGGGGAGGATGGCGAGCTCCGGTGACCTCGGTTGCAGCCAGTTGCCGTATCATTGGCCACCCCACCCGGTTTGGGTCTTTTACTTCTCTCCTCCTCGTGCTGGCTGGCACCCTACTGCCTGGGTCCTCAGGGCCCTACCTCCTCACGATGCAGCTGCGCTTCGGCCTGCCCGCTCCCCACCAGCCTCTCCTGGCCACTTTTCAGTCTGACTCTGATGTCGTCTGTGGCGTCATCAAACCTTCTGGGCTGGCATCCTTCCTGCTGGGCTGGCATCCCCTCTGCCTCCACATTCCGGCTCTGAATTTCTTCAATGCAGAAGTCACCCACAACTCAGCTGGCACCTTGCTGCCATTCCTCCTGTATTCCAGTGAGCACGGGGTCAGCCTCGATTGCCACACAGAGCGACCTGTCCTACTCCCTTCGGACCTGCTGCTTTCATCCTTAGCCGCTCGTGACTTTACTCGTCTGTTACTCTCTGTTCCACCTCAGTCCATTTCCCTTCCCTTCCGTTTTACCTGCTCCATCCCAGGGTAGGGTTGCGGACTCTGGGTGGGGTGAGGCCTGTGTTACAAGGTATTTGCTTTAGGGGTGCGAGAGTGTGGGGCTATACTGCTCCTTTCGGGGTCTTGGAGTTTTTAATTTGTGGGGATCTAACGGTTGTCTCCCTGTCAGGGGGGGTTTTCCTTTTGTGCTACGCGTCTGTGGAGGTGCTGGTTTCACTGTATTCAGCTCCATCCCTGGGGGTCTGGGTTTTATACCTCAGAAAGTTTTTCCAGCCTGCGTCTTGAGTGTGGTGGGACTGTAGTTGAAGGTCTTTATCACTATACCGTTAACGGTTCATGTGTTCTTAGTAACTACTTAATAAAGAAATAAAATGAGTTGATTAAAAAAAAAGATTAAAAAAAAAGATTAAAAAAAAAAACTAGCTTAATGATTTATAATATAATAATAATAATAATAAGTAAACAAAAGTCAATAGATGAACCAGAAAACGAGATACTCAGCTGAAAATTGAACTACACCTGGCAGGGACCAATAGTAGACTCCTATCAAATTTCGAGAGCAGGAGCTCTCAAACTTAAGAAGTTGTTGACTGCGAGTCTGGAATTGAGGGGTAAAAATAGGGGTAAAATCAGGATGTTGTGCCAAGATAGCAATGAAGGTGGGTATAAAGAGCTGATAATTAGGGAAAGGATTTAACGTGGTTTATTAAACAGGAATCTCTGTGGAGGAGAAAGGAGAAGTGTTGGTTGTAAAAATGTTTCATAGTGGAGTTCTTGGTTGCTATAGTTCTTAAAAGATCCTCCCCCCTGGTTGATGCTTATCAGCATTCCCATGACATTCACTTCTTTCTCGGTTTTGCCACTTCCTGATCCACCATTTCAACATTGGTACTGTATTGTATTACCCAATGGATCCACTAGTTTGTAGTACCAGGATCCTATAGAGTATCTTCAAAGAACTTGATATCTGCTGAGTTAATGAGTTTTTGATCAACGAGATCCCCTATGGCATGCTGGCTGAGTGTTAAGGTATAACCTATAAAGATCATACCCCTAGCTCCTATATCCTCTTTCTTGTCCTGCCTTTGAGCTTCATTCACATATACAAATGCTGTGCAACCCCAAATATGGAAGTGTCCAACAATTGATTTGCATTCAAACCATGTCTTACCAGGTATTTAGTCGGAACCTGAAAGTCCTCATGTTAGTGGTAGCTTTTTGAGAGAAACTGCTCTTTGCAAATCTTCCACCCCTTAGTTCATGAATCCATTTGTATGATGTATTAGAACATTGGTGCATGATACCGGAACTTGATTTGCATTTTTGGCAATGCTATTCTTCTATGGTTTTTAAGTAACAGCACACTAGGAGCCCTCTCACCCACAGTTGAGTCATATACGAATATGCAGACAAAAAATCAAAATGTAGGATCCTAAGAAAAATACATTTGAGGGTTTAGGGCTGGCAGAAAAAATTATGAAAAAAAAAAAAACAAGAACAACTTTATAGTACAAGTAAAGGGATAATAAATTCCAAATAACAGTAGGATATAGAGGAGAGATGAATAGAAGGAGACAGGAGAAGAATTGGAATTTAAAAGAAAAAACATGAAAAAGAAAGAAAAGGTACAAAGAAAATATCAAAACCTACAGAAAGAGTATCATCATAAGGTATTGAAGAGCCAACCAGCTGCTATCAGTACTAGGTTCAGATTCTAAGTACCTTTAGAACTTAGATTATAAGGTGTAGAATTGTCACCTAATATACTTGATACCTTCAGATATAATATCATCATAAGGTGTAGCATAAAGAGCCCTGAGTAGGAAATTCAACCCCTGTTCTACCTTCAGATCTAAGGTGATCACCATTAGGTACCAGCGAGAGTACTACTGCTGAATTGTATCACTATCAAAAATCAAAGTCAGCATTAGAAAAAACCAGGAAGGAAAAGGAAAACTTACTTTCATATAATCCTTGTAGCACCTCTGGGAACACCACATTTGCTGTGCTGTTAGGACCATTACTGGATGGCAATAGTATAAGACCATCCAGAGAGGTTACCCGTGACAAGGCAACATAAAGCTGACCACGTGTAAAGGCATCGGAGTGGAGATCCACTCCAACCTTCTCATGACTTTGTCCCTGGGATTTGTTCACGGTCATAGCAAAGCACAACCGGACTGGAAACTGTTTTCTTTCAAGAATGAAAGGCAGATCTTCATTACTGGTTGTGAGTTTTATCCAAGGCAGAAGGCGAATCTCACCATCCCTCTTGGCACCCAGTATCGCAACCTGCAAACAATTACGAGCTATTTCTAACAATCTTAATCTACTCCCATTACATGTCCCATTCTTCGAACTCAGATTCCAGATAAGGATTAGTGTTACCCCAATTTTGAGGTTGAGACATGAAGGAGCTATTGAGGCCAAGTTGATACTTTGCCAGTACTCCAGTGCGTAGGGCTCCGCAGTAGCAGCTTCATCAATTAGCTCTACCTTGTTAGCAGCTTCAAAGCAATCTTCTTCATCCGGCATTCTATTGAGAAGCAGGTCATTGAAGTCATTCCCAGTATCATTCTTGAAGGCCAAAATAGCTCTTCCAATAAGAGTACCATGAGTCATGACCACCTCATTCAACAGTGCCCATGGGTAGAGTTGCTCGCAAAGTTCATCCACTGTTGCGACTCTACGAATATAGGCCAGCAATTCCAATCTACCATGCATGGAATGGTCGATCACTATACTTTTAAGAAAGTTGATGAAGACGTGATTGGAATCGTTGGCTGCAATCAGCACAGTTGTCTTTAGCCTCAATATGTGCAGAGAACTCCAAATAGAGCTGTGTCTAAGAGAGGGTTGCACTGTTGCCTGCCTTGAACCTCTCCGAACCACCAGTAAGATCTGGGCAAAATCACCACCTAAGAAAGTGGTAATTCCTCCAAACAGCGAGTGGTCACCCACTAGACAGATATCGTTCAGCGTCCAACTCACTGCCTCAAAGCAGGTTTTATGTTCCATTGGCACCTCATCCCAAAGGATCAATGAAGTAGGTCAGATCAATTGTGCAACAGGTGAATTGCTATTTATATTGCATCCACTTAAGGAAGTGGACAATGGAATCTGGAATCTGGAGTGGGCTGTACGACCCCCAGGTAACAATTGGGCTGCGATCCCGGAGGATGCAACATAAATGACAACTTTTCCCCTAGCCTGAAAGCAACTGCATAAGCAATTATAGAGGAAAGTCTTACCCGTCCCAGCTGGACCTTGAAGAAAGAAAACAGAACTCCGATGTAGATGCAGGTTAGGTTCCTGATGCTCCACAGCACTCACTATCTGCTCAAAGCTGGAAACTTGCTCAGGATTTAGCTTATCCCGCATCATGGTATAGGCCTCCTGCTCCTGTACAGCATCATAGTAGTTCTCTCCCTCCAAGCCTAGGTTAGCCAGAAGGGTACACCACCAGTCCAATTAAGGACCGGTATCAATAACCCAAACTTGGCCAAGGTTCTACCAAATCCAAGCAAGTCTTGCTGAATGAGGTACACACCATAGTCGGGGTGCAGCTCACCCTCAAATATCTCCATGCCGACGGGTTGCGGGGACCTGCCACCAGCGATTAGGTTTGCAAGATCGTCAGACATACTATCACCAAATGTCTTCCGAATCAGATTCGGGTCAGTGATAGTAGTGCACTGGAGTGCTAAAGCGAACAGATGTCGCACTGCCCTACCAGTCATGAACTTTGAACCTTCTCTGAATATAGCTACCCACTTCCCGTCATCTTCCACCAATCTCAATACTATGAAGGCCCCTTAAATGTAGGGTACACAGTACTATCAACTGTGCATAAATGTTCAAAGCCCATAGGACCCAGTACGACAGTCAATAGCATGCAGAGATAATATCCCTCACCCAGGAATGGACTTGCAGAGTACATGCGTCCAAAAGAGATTCCCTTCTGCCTCCTTTTCCAACCCAGCTTTCACTCGCAGAGAAAATGCTCGGGGAACTTATGGTACAAGTACTGCCACCCACCCTCATTCTTCTGATTGTAGTCAAAGAATCCAATTAGTGTCGATAAGGAAGACTCGATCAGCTCCCGCATCTTCGCAGGATCATCAAGACCCTTGAAGTAGATAGGCTGTTGGCCTTCCAGATGTAGAGCTAAGTGCATCACTGGAGGGTACTCTTTGTGAGAATCAATTTCAAACAAACACCACACAGCCTCGGTCGGTCCAATGAACCTTCTGTGGAGGTAACGCTTGATCTCATTTACCTCTGAGTCCACAGTGGCAGTTACCCGATCTTCCCCTTTGTAGATGTACTTGTGAATGTACTTCACACTTTTTACGGACCCACATACTTCCACATTAAGGTGAGCATTATACCTCAAAGAGAGATAGAGGCTATAAGAAACCACCCTTCTATTGTCCACGGGAACCATAACTGTACCCCCGATCCTCGAATGTGAACGGTAAAAGATTGACCACTATTCTGCCTCTGATAGAGCTGATATCCGTTCACTCGGATTATTGTCTCCTCCTGAAATTCACGGGGATGTCCCTTAAGACAGGGGGAGACAAAATGGGAGTTCTAATCTTTCATGCAAAGGGCATGCATATTACCTCCCGCACATTGAGTGTGGAGCATAGTGCTCTGGATAATTGCCCGCAACTGCTGTCCCATTCGATTCTCATCAGTAGGAATCCCAGCAGATATGAAGCGGTCAATATATCTAGCCGTCAGGAACTCAGGTGTGGTCTTCAAGAAGTGCAGAAGATGGAGGTGAGGGAGGTCTCGCTTCTGGTACTTGATGGTCCATACCCAGCCCTGGCAATGCCCAAAGATTTGTTGCTTTCTAATTTGATCTAATAGATTGTGTGCCTTGGGATAGAAAACCCTAGCTACAAGATCTGGCCGATCCGCAGCTGTCTGCCCTGGTAACAACTCCATCACAATCTCAGACCATTGGGGATTGGCCATGAAGGTGATAAACAGAGATGGTTTGCCAAAGTGGCGCACCAGAGCCATGCTGTCCTGGTAGAGCTGCTGCATAAATCTATCCCCACCAGTGAACGTGGATGGCAGCATAATCCTTCTTCCAACCGCGGCAAAATTGACGACATTTGCGCTTATCGCATCCTGTAGCCCCTTGTACAAATTAGTCTGCAAGCGAGCCTGATTTGACTGCAGCCAGTTGAGCTTGTTCTGACCTGGGAAAGCCCAAGCATCCACTACCAATTGCTGCAGTAACCTCTGGGCCCGAAAGATAGTTGTTAGCTGATCTGTCCTGGTAGGGAGGCGGAAGCGGTAGAAGGCTCCCTGGGATAACCGGTCTTTAACGCGATTATTGGCAGCCATGTTGAGCCTTCGTCCCCAATACCACCTGGGTTCACCATAGGGAAATAGGAGAACATAATGGAGTGGCAGATAGGAGGCATGATTGGGGTTGATTATGGAGAATCCTCTATTAGGTACTACTCCATTGGATTGCTCCGCTAAAACAATAGCACCGAATCCACCATTACCATATTCCTCCAGCAGAATCATGGAGACTTCATCCGCCATTAGAAGGTTCTCCCTTCCCATATTTGCCCCAGACTCTACAAGCAAATCCAGCTCAGGATCCAGGATGACGCGGAAGTCTTCCTCATCCCCAGAGATCTGTGACAATCTCTCTTTGGCTGTACGATAGAGCCAGATGTAAGGGCAAGCCTCCGGTAGTACCCTGGTAAGTGCGCTGATTAAGGGGCCATCTAAATCCAGAGCTCCAGTGGATCGCACTTGGGCCACATGGGCCGGATCATAGAGGTAGACCTGCGAATATCGGGCATCGGCACTGCTGGGTGCAACCAGTGGTCCTTCATGATGGTAGATCGTACCATGAACTTGGAAAAGTTGGAAACCTTCTCCAATTGTGGTTGGCCGATCATCCATGTTGTAGCTGATGTAAGGTAATGTAAACTGGCTATTCCAGTACCTCAGCCCCTCCCTAAAGCTTCTTGATGCCGGTTCCATTCCCGTCATCAAGGTATGGAGGGGTTCTGGTAGTGGCCGCATTTTCTCAACCACAGCATCCCCTCCCTTGCAGCAGGACTCGAAAGCACCTGGTACTTGGTTGGTTCTTTCTCTTGACTTCTCCTCACGCCAGTGCAGGGCCTTGCAGCCTCTGCATACAACATCCATCCGACCCAGACTGTGCGGGGTCCAATGTGCCCGCTTCTCAATAAATGCCTGGAACACTCCTGGTTGTATCACCACCTGTAGGGCCACAGGTTCAGCCGCAAGTATTGGAGAAGCAGGAAGTTGCTCTTCTTGTGCTGAGTGCCTTCTGTTTCTCTCCCTTGCCTAATTGGATAGATAGTCAGCAATAGGTTTCTAGCTATGAGATAACAATTTTCTGGGTACTGATTACTTACCACACATTCCCTGCAACCAGCTTGCAAATTTCCTCCTCGACCTCTATCAAATGCTCCGATAGGTTGCACAAGCCGACACCTGGAACAGCGCCGTATACTCTCCCTATCACCATTGTCTACACTAGTTGCCTCACGTGGTAGCTCATTCCGAAGTGGTTCTGATGGGATAGAGGAGAACCTGACAGGAAAGAGGGCTGTGAGTGGAGCACTCACCTGAGCAGGTCCTGGTACCTGAGGTACTTCACGTCCAGGTTGGCGGTGGTGAAAAGTCAAAGTGTGCTGCTAGAAGTACAGTCAGAAATACACAAAGGGGAGGGGGTACAGGATTGGAAAGGAGTACCAGTGGCGCAGAAACAGGTGCGGGTATTGTAGAAGAGGAATGTACATGCTGTGAAATAGTTGCCAGGAAAGAACCAGGGATGGGGAATGCAGGGGGTGCTGGGGGTGCTGGGGGT
>PYWC01000100.1:597860-623094 GCA_003182015.1 Tuber magnatum
GACTTAGAGAATTACATGTGGAATTTAATTGCGACTCTCCTCTATGAGCTACTTTTTCTTTTTTATACCTTAAATTCTTTCCTTGATTTATCACATTCTCTCTTGGTTTGTGATCTTGTTTTTCTCACCTGGTTGTTACCAAGATAAAAGATTCTTGATTTGTAGAGTGGGTTGCCAAGCCACTCTTATTAGCTCCACTTTTTCTTTCCTTATTTTATATTTTATTTCATGTTCCTGTACAATTACTTCTAGTTTCTTTGATTTATCTAATTTCTTATCTATTTTCTATCCTTTATCTTTATCTTTATCCTTACTTTTTTTTCTTTTTCTAATTTTTGTGGAGTGCAGGCTGCCGCTATCGCCGTTCTATTTTCCTTCTTACTAGTATTCCTTGCCTCAATTGTGCAGGGTTGAGGAGGGGAAATAGGTGGCCCAGCAACAGTGGCTGCGTGGTTTGCTTTGTTATGGTTACGGTTGCCATATCTTTGCTGATCTGACTGATAAGATCAAATTTAGATCGGTTTTCCAGTACATATATAATCGTACTACTATTCCATCATACTTTAATTTTGTCAAAAACTAGCTTATACCATATTTACTGCCACTATCTATATGAATAGCTTTGACCAGATATGCTCCCTGACTTGGTCCACTATATTTTCTTTCTGCTGCTGCTTTGTAGGATACAAAACCCTCATACACTACAGACTTGCATTTAAGGAAAAACAAACTTGGTAAATTTTGTATAACCATCTATAAACCCAATAAAGTAACATGATCCTCCAAATAAAGGTGTTGGCATAGTGTCATATATATTGGAATGCACCAGTTCCAAGAGTTTAGCAGCTTGTCCAATGCTAGCCTCAAATGGAATCCATGTCATCATACTAACCAAGCAATATTGACATGGGTCTTTTCCCTGCAAAGCAGATACCTTGTTCATGTCAGATAGTATCCTGCGTGTTGATATCTTGATAGCTGCTTGAGGGTCTAGGTACACTAGTGTTGTTTACCATAAATGAAAATCCCCTTCCATTTTCTTCAAACTTGTTTCTTTCCTGACCACTTGTACCTGGTCTTTATATTTGACATTTCCTATGAACTGGTATATGCGATCATTCTTGACCGCTATTGCTTGTCACATTTCACCCTTGTAGACTTTCGCATCCTATGGCCCAAACTCAACCCTGTACCAACTATTAGTTAATTGATGAATTGATACTGGATTTGTTTTTGTAGATATCTGTACATGCAAAGCATTCGCAAGTCAAATGTATTGCTCTTCACCTTCTGCTCCATGGACATAGAGGTCAATCAATCCTCTCCCCAGAGCTGCAATAGACTAACCAGTTGTAGTTTCTACTGACTTCTCCCTCTTTGTACCCGGGATACAGGTATTAGTCACATATGCATGATATGTAGCAGTCCTATGTGCTGTACAAGCTGAGTCTAGAGTCTACTTGCTTGTACTATCAGTCCTTTGCTGGTGCCTTGCCTGCATTGCTACATCCTTGTAGTTATCCTCATCGATAGCCCACTGCATCTGCTGGAAATAATGGGCTTCCTCATGCCACTGTAGTTCTATGAATAAGGGCTTTTTACCATCTTGTTTCTCAAAATTTCTCTTTGGCTGAGTTTTGCCTCCATCTGACTGGTTCTGATAACAGTCATAAGCTCTAGGTCCCCGCTTGCGACCTGTCCAGCATTCAATTTCACAGTTCCGATTTCAGGGGCCATTCTCAGCCAGACCTTTTCGATTATGAGAATTCTGTGGTAGACTGTTGTTTGACCTTTTTGTAGTCCATGTATGAAGCGCAGCCATACTGTCAAAACCATGTTCGCAATGCAGGTCAGACTCCACTACCTCTAGTGCAACAATGAGGTCTCGTCAGGTAAACCTTTCAGTTGACATGTTTGTTGTGAGAATCTGCCTTGCTGTTCTCTGTTAGTCTGAAATTGTCAATCCATTCAGCAGAAAAAAACAATACTGCTTGTCATTGATGGTTGTACTATAAAGTTTAAGTTTTGATATAAGGGCTGATAGCTGTCTCGAAAAGTTGTGCATCCCTTTACAGCCTTTCAACTTGATGCATTCAACTCCTGGTAAAGCCAGTTTTCATCAAGCTGGATAACCTTTTCAAAGTTCTGCTTCACAGCATTCCATAGTATTGATAGATTATCATACTTGTCAGCAGCATGATCAGGAATTGTATCTTCAGATGTTGCAAGCCTTCTACAAGCACATGCCTTCAGCTTGTGAGTTTCATACTCATTTCATTCCTTCAATATAGTGTGAACCTGCTTATCATATTCTGGTCTGGCAACCTTTGGCTCCAGATTCCAAGTCAACCTACAGAGTCCTTATTGACTTAACAAATCCTTTATTCACATTGACCACTACTAATAGTTAGTTCCATTCAGCTTCTCAAAGTCTAGGCCTGTCTGCCCAAGCCTAAAGGTTATACTACCATCATTCACAGTCTGCGGTTGAATATTGTTATTGCCGAATGTAACCATTATTTATAGCTTAGAAGATTGCTATTAAAGATAGCAATAGCTCATAATGCGAGAGCATCTTGAAAGATAAGTTGTAGTTAGAAGGTAAACTTGACTTGGTTTGTATTGTGGATCGCACATGCAACAGGAAAGTGGAGAGTGTTCCCCTTATATACACTGCACTTGCCTCTCATGTGCCCTTATCTCCTCCAATCCTGAAACCCCATGTGACTGTCCTTTTCCTTCCAGCCTTTTCTGTCATCATACATTACTTTCCCTATCTACCTTAACTCTCAACCTAGTAGCATATCTATATATATTTATCGAAACCAACTTTTAAGTTGGCAACTTGGTCATGGTAAATCCATACAATATTTGCACCTAACGACTCTCCAAAATATTTAGTTTCCAGTTGTGTGGACCATTTGAAATTCTAGAACCACATGGCAACAGAGCTTGTAAGTCAGAAATCTCGGAACACTGCAAGATCAATACTGTCTTCTATGTATCATTATTACTAACTTACGGAAAATCCATTAAACCAACTTAGAAACAGCCTTTAAGGACACGTGAAGAGAAGGATCGTGACTGGGATTGAAAGGTTGAAAAAATAGTAAAGACCAACATTATCTCGTATACTCCCAGGGTTCATAGGCGTAATAGCAGGATCTGTGAACCAAGGTATCTTGTGCAGTGGCAGCAGTGATCAGAGGATGAAACCACCTGGGAGCTGTAAATGGACTGGGAGCATCCAGTGTAGTTGGTAGAGGAATTTAATAGGAACAATCAGGAAATGTGACAGATATAGAGAACGGATGGGAAGGAAAGCTTTTGCTGGGCATGGCTAAGTAAAACCGTAAACGCTTTTTGCCCTATCTTGCCAATTCCTTCAAGGAATAGAATTTGTACACTTTTAAAAAAGTGGATTATAGAGCTTTAAGCCGAAATCTTCGAGAGGAAAGCTTATGTCATGGATGGTGTCTAGACATAGCACCAAGTGGGATGCCTCCAGTGATGCAACAGTGGACACCTTGGCATCAAACATGGCTTAATGACAATGGCTTAAGGTTTTAATTATTAGGGTCCATAATATATTTTCTCTAAATATAATAAGATATTGCTTGTTTTTAGGTATAATTTAAACAATATTATGTATTTCATAAGCAAATATATCATGGACTCTAATAAATTAAACCTCAACCCATTGTTGTTGATTGATATTTAATACCAAGGCGTTCCCTATTACATAACCAGAGGTATCCCACTTGGTGCTGTGTCTAGACAGTATCCACCATACTACATATAAGATGAACCTGCAAAGCATAATATGTATGTTTCATGATTATTGGCAAAAGGCCATGTGTTCAATCCTGGGGTCCACTAGAGTATTCCAAGAGTGATATAATTTTTGCCCATTCAACAGCAGCACAAAACCCTCAATTACCCTACAACTGAATGTCACTGACCATGCGATTTTTCCTAGATCCTCAAGAGAGAACTCTCAGCTAGGCTAATAATATCGAACCAATTAATTCAGTTGGTGAGTTGTGGAAATGAACACACATAAAGGTCACTCAGCTGCATGCACTGATAAATACAAACCTGGTGGTGTTCAGCTACTTCAACTGTAGTCCCTTGCTGTTCCATGTACAGCAAGACTGAAGAGTAAGTCAGTCGGTGGGGGAAGGCAGGAGGAAATCATAATGAGTAAACGCCATCCTACAGATGATGATTCATCGGTACCCAGAAGCATGAGAAGGTAGAGTCAGTAGAGGCCTGACATGTAAGAGGTCAACTTTACATGTCAAGAGGCCTAACCACCATTGACATGATAGGAAGAGAGAATACTTCCTATAGATCAACACAGATAGATAATAAATCCAAATGCAGTCATAAGTCTATCATCAGAGCTGATTATTGCATATAGAGAAGAATGAGCTAGTAACTGTGTGCCATGGTAAAAGGGCTTGAGTGGCTCTAGATAATACTGCAGGAGGTGAGGAGAATGATGTGAACACCCTCCCTGCCACCTGCCGAATTCAGAGTCAAGTGAGGTTAAGAATTTCAAGATCTATGAAGTTCACACTGAGGGAATAAGGGAAGAGGTCAGAGGTTGAGATAGTCCACAAATACCCAGACATGAAATATAAATCTTGAGGCACCTCTCACGCTTTTACACATACCAGAAGTAACAGAGAAGAGATCTTATCAATATATTTATTATAGAATATAATCTTGATACTTTTGTCCATCCCAAGCATAGTGAGCCTTCCTAGCATTCACTTTGTCCAGTATCAGGCCTCAGTCAGAACTCGCATGTCTTTTGAGTTGGCCACTGCCTAACACTTCTATAGCTTGCAGGACTAGGAAGCAGATAATGGTAGCACTTTCTAGTATAGAAGTTGAATATATAGGATTCTCTGATACCATAAAGGATAGTTTGTTCTTTCAGAGAATACTGGATAACTTACTTGTTCCTTCTTCAAGGATTTCTCCAAATAAGACTAACAAACCATTGTTGCAAAAATCTGCTCTTTCACTCCCTTCCATACCAAAATTGAGATACTGCATACCTCCACTTCTTCTCTTCTACTCTATATTGACAATTGGAGAGCAGTTCACATGAAAAGCAATTGTCAGCTGAATCAATGCATGAAGCATATTGATATGCAATTCTATCTGGTGCTGGAATTGATTATAGGTGGGCACATACTCCTCCGGCATATACTGATAGGCAACATGACTGTGGATACTATGACCAATACTCTACCAAGACAAATACAATGAAGAAATATTCCAGAAATTGGATTAAGCAGATAAAAGTTAGGAATGTTGCTTTGCTAAGTTGTTTTGGATAAGGTATGCAGTATTTTCAATTTTTTATTTCAGTAGGAGTTTGTACTATAGAGCTGACCTTTTTTCTATCCTCCTACAGGGTAGTATCTACAAGGATATAGATAAGGTTTTTTATAGGAATGGTGCTTTGAAGTTCTCTATATTTTCTTGTTTCTTAGTTTTCTTTAGACAAAACAAGATGAATGGAGAGTTTGAATATCCACGAATATCCACAAGAGGAGGAGTATTGGAATATGGGTCGGAAGATATATCAGAATATGTAGATATGAAACTAGTTATAAGCTAGCTGATGCTTAATCCTCAATTCAGGGGACTAGTCAGGGAAGTGATGTTTGAAGATTGATAGTATTCAGGATATGAACTACCTGAAAAGGACTTAGTGTATTATATAGAGGTATGTGATGGATGTCATTAAGAAGAACAAGGAATCATTCTTCTATCTATTATTCCTCCATTACCTATCAATATTCATTTACGGTTTTCAGAACAGTTTAGTCTGTATACAAACACCCCATCTGCTTTCAGAAATAGACCCGACCTTTGCTTAGCTCCTAGTATAGCTTCCACCTGAGGTATAGTGAAACTGGACAGGTGGTGAACAGGGGGGTTACAAGTGACTACATGAGTAAATCAGATCCGAATATCAAAAAGATCTGTGTACAATAGATTTTGGCAAACTGTGTATATAGCAATAGTCTTATATTAAAGAACAAACTCTTAGAATTATAGTTTAAATACATCCTATAAAAATGGCTGTAGACACATGTAAAATATTATGAGAATAAGTACAAAGACAGTAGAATTCTGATGAAGTTGCATTATAAGAAGAAAATATTTAAAAGAAGGAAAAGGTAAAGGTAATTAAAAGTAATATGATAATATTAAAAATATTTAAGTTTTTTCTAGTTCAATTTTTTTTACTACCAAGTGTGCTTCCAGATATCAATAGTAACTACTCCTACATCTAATCTCAGTAGTTGGAATTAGCTATAAGCTATTAATATTAAGAACTTGATTGCTACCAAGTAGCTCTAACCCTTAGAAATAGGTCAGTAGTATAACAAATTTCCAAGGTATATGTAATATCATATCTAAATCTACTCTTTAGTAGCATATCAAGAATCCTTACAATGAAATCTCCGAGCAAGTAGTGTGAAAGATACATGTTTTTACCTTAGTCCAAGAGAAAGTGTTTATTGATTGATTGATTTTTCTAGACAATTGCAATATCACTGCCAATTAAAATATATTTTATAGTTTAGCCTATTATCTACAATACCACTAAGTGCTGAACTGTAAACTTTTTAGAGTTTTCTACTATTTATTAAACTCATAACAGACAATGACTACCAATTCTTATCTAATTATTAGTATATATCTTTGCATTTGTATTGATACTCTATCTCAATTTCTCATACTACACTATGTTTGAAACCTCCTTGAGTCTCTAAACTCTATATTTATATTTTAAGTCGCAATCAGTTTCTCACCAGTGCCTAGTTTATTTGTTTTATTATATTGAGAATTTGCTAAGTACAAACAGTGGTTAGAGTATAGAGGTTTTTGTATTGCAAAGTTATTGATAGGAAAAAAGAATAGATATTTACATGAAGAGCTAATTCATCTGTAAAAAGCTTATCTTTATATTTACCTCTTTCTGCAACTCGGACTCTGATAAGTCACAACTATAACTAATATAAAGTCTCTGCAACTTATATCGGTATAAGTTATCTATACAGTTTATGATATCAAATAACAACTATGAGTTATATATTCAACTTATACTAAACCCAGTGACCTCTAACCAATTTATAGTATAAAATTATCATAACATCTTATAACCAAATAAGTTATATTGCAAACAATATAGTAAATCTCATGATTCGAAATATAAGTCATGTATGAAACCTGTTTGACCCAAGTAAGTAAAGATGCAAAAACCTAATTGAAGACTAAGAACTTATAGCTAGGAGTCACGTAAACCTTTGGTTGTGCTTCTATTATCTGACTAGCATTGCTCTAGTCAAATCATAATAAAACTGTACTGTGATTAAGTATGGTGCTTTCTAGAATGACAGTCAAGAATAAAATATATATATTTCATGACTATTGTTATATTGAGAGCTAATGCTAAAAGTTGCAATATTATAGATTTTTCTTTTCGAAGGGTATATAGAATTCGATATTTATTAAAAAATAAAAAAAAGTTAAACTCTAGTTTTATTGTTATTTCTATATATACAAGTTCTTACAGAGTCAATATAATAATTGTATATTGAAAGTACTTACTTAATTTATAATTGGATAGGAGAAGTAATAAATGAAGATTTACTGGTACCAAGAAATATTTACAATCTTGATAAAAATGAGTATCAGTTAGATATTAGGCAAGTTATGAAACAAATAATGAAAACAATATAAGAGTTGGTTCTTGTCCTTTTTTGTTATTGCTCCTAGTTGGGACAACTGAGTTTGATGCTTAGGTAGGTATAATGCTACTATCTTGTTGCTTTTCTTAGACGATAGCCTATGATTCTATAGAGTATCCAAATTTAACACACCCCACATAACACTAGTTATTAACCTGATTTTTCTCAAAATAACAGGGGAGAAAAAAATCCGCACAGTTTTGATCTAAGTACAGAAACCATTATATCTAGAAAATGAATCTGAGGATCTAGATAAAGAATTGGAATGAGATTTATGAGACAAGTCCAGATACCCAGTATAAGAGTCCTCTGCTTCTTCATCTCTTGTATATGTGTTCTCATCAGATGGTGCCATAGTATGACTCTCTAATCCTATAGATTCCTCCATCTTAGATTGCAAATAGGAATCATTTAGAGTACTATTCCAGACAGCTGATGGCGCTAAATTCAAGAGTACTTGTAAGAGGTCTGGAGGTAAAAGGAGTTGTTCAAGCTCATCGGTAGTGGGATTTCTTTCAGGATTGCAAATAGGAATCAATAGGCACTATAAAGTGTTCGGGCTAGTCCCTAGTCACGTGGCGGTACGATAGGAGCAGATGGCTTCGTGATCAACACGAAGCGAGCGCTGCTTGCTAAAGGAGGCTTCGAACGGGGTGTAATTGGAGATCAAAGAAGTAACCGTTCAACCAAGTATACTTAAGAATACTATCTGTCGAAGTCTGCTGTTTCCATCGCGGGAATCAGCGGTCTTTAAATACAGCCTATCGCTTATTTCCAGTATGGGCGATATTGCAAAACAATGTGTGTATCAAGCGATAGCACACGAAACAATACAAGTATCAAACGATACTGTGAAACCAAACATAAAACAATGTGTGTATCAACCGATAGCACACGAAACAATACAAGTATCAAACGATACTGTGAAACCAAACATAAAACAATGTGTGTATCAACCGATAGCACACGAAACAATACAAGTATCAAACGATACTGTGAAACCAAACATAAAACAATGTGTGTATCAACCGATAGCACACGAAACAATACAAGTATCAAACGATACTGTGAAACCAAACATAAAACAATGTGTGTATCAACCGATAGCACACGAAACAATACAAGTATCAAACGATACTGTGAAACCAAACATAAAACAATGTGTGTATCAACCGATAGCACACGAAACAATACAAGTATCAAACGATACTGTGAAACCAAACATAAAACAATGTGTGTATCAACCGATAGCACACGAAACAATACAAGTATCAAACGATACTGTGAAACCAAACATAAAACAATGTGTGTATCAACCGATAGCACACGAAACAATACAAGTATCAAACGATACTGTGAAACCAAACATAAAACAATGTGTGTATCAACCGATAGCACACGAAACAATACAAGTATCAAACGATACTGTGAAACCAAACATAAAACAATGTGTGTATCAACCGATAGCACACGAAACAATACAAGTATCAAACGATACTGTGAAACCAAACATAAAACAATGTGTGTATCAACCGATAGCACACGAAACAATACAAGTATCAAACGATACTGTGAAACCAAACATAAAACAATGTGTGTATCAACCGATAGCACACGAAACAATACAAGTATCAAACGATACTGTGAAACCAAACATAAAACAATGTGTGTATCAACCGATAGCACACGAAACAATACAAGTATCAAACGATACTGTGAAACCAAACATAAAACAATGTGTGTATCAACCGATAGCACACGAAACAATACAAGTATCAAACGATACTGTGAAACCAAACATAAAACAATGTGTGTATCAACCGATAGCACACGAAACAATACAAGTATCAAACGATACTGTGAAACCAAACATAAAACAATGTGTGTATCAACCGATAGCACACGAAACAATACAAGTATCAAACGATACTGTGAAACCAAACATAAAACAATGTGTGTATCAACCGATAGCACACGAAACAATACAAGTATCAAACGATACTGTGAAACCAAACATAAAACAATGTGTGTATCAACCGATAGCACACGAAACAATACAAGTATCAAACGATACTGTGAAACCAAACATAAAACAATGTGTGTATCAACCGATAGCACACGAAACAATACAAGTATCAAACGATACTGTGAAACCAAACATAAAACAATGTGTGTATCAACCGATAGCACACGAAACAATACAAGTATCAAACGATACTGTGAAACCAAACATAAAACAATGTGTGTATCAACCGATAGCACACGAAACAATACAAGTATCAAACGATACTGTGAAACCAAACATAAAACAATGTGTGTATCAACCGATAGCACACGAAACAATACAAGTATCAAACGATACTGTGAAACCAAACATAAAACAATGTGTGTATCAACCGATAGCACACGAAACAATACAAGTATCAAACGATACTGTGAAACCAAACATAAAACAATGTGTGTATCAACCGATAGCACACGAAACAATACAAGTATCAAACGATACTGTGAAACCAAACATAAAACAATGTGTGTATCAACCGATAGCACACGAAACAATACAAGTATCAAACGATACTGTGAAACCAAACATAAAACAATGTGTGTATCAACCGATAGCACACGAAACAATACAAGTATCAAACGATACTGTGAAACCAAACATAAAACAATGTGTGTATCAACCGATAGCACACGAAACAATACAAGTATCAAACGATACTGTGAAACCAAACATAAAACAATGTGTGTATCAACCGATAGCACACGAAACAATACAAGTATCAAACGATACTGTGAAACCAAACATAAAACAATGTGTGTATCAACCGATAGCACACGAAACAATACAAGTATCAAACGATACTGTGAAACCAAACATAAAACAATGTGTGTATCAACCGATAGCACACGAAACAATACAAGTATCAAACGATACTGTGAAACCAAACATAAAACAATGTGTGTATCAACCGATAGCACACGAAACAATACAAGTATCAAACGATACTGTGAAACCAAACATAAAACAATGTGTGTATCAACCGATAGCACACGAAACAATACAAGTATCAAACGATACTGTGAAACCAAACATAAAACAATGTGTGTATCAACCGATAGCACACGAAACAATACAAGTATCAAACGATACTGTGAAACCAAACATAAAACAATGTGTGTATCAACCGATAGCACACGAAACAATACAAGTATCAAACGATACTGTGAAACCAAACATAAAACAATGTGTGTATCAACCGATAGCACACGAAACAATACAAGTATCAAACGATACTGTGAAACCAAACATAAAACAATGTGTGTATCAACCGATAGCACACGAAACAATACAAGTATCAAACGATACTGTGAAACCAAACATAAAACAATGTGTGTATCAACCGATAGCACACGAAACAATACAAGTATCAAACGATACTGTGAAACCAAACATAAAACAATGTGTGTATCAACCGATAGCACACGAAACAATACAAGTATCAAACGATACTGTGAAACCAAACATAAAACAATGTGTGTATCAACCGATAGCACACGAAACAATACAAGTATCAAACGATACTGTGAAACCAAACATAAAACAATGTGTGTATCAACCGATAGCACACGAAACAATACAAGTATCAAACGATACTGTGAAACCAAACATAAAACAATGTGTGTATCAACCGATAGCACACGAAACAATACAAGTATCAAACGATACTGTGAAACCAAACATAAAACAATGTGTGTATCAACCGATAGCACACGAAACAATACAAGTATCAAACGATACTGTGAAACCAAACATAAAACAATGTGTGTATCAACCGATAGCACACGAAACAATACAAGTATCAAACGATACTGTGAAACCAAACATAAAACAATGTGTGTATCAACCGATAGCACACGAAACAATACAAGTATCAAACGATACTGTGAAACCAAACATAAAACAATGTGTGTATCAACCGATAGCACACGAAACAATACAAGTATCAAACGATACTGTGAAACCAAACATAAAACAATGTGTGTATCAACCGATAGCACACGAAACAATACAAGTATCAAACGATACTGTGAAACCAAACATAAAACAATGTGTGTATCAACCGATAGCACACGAAACAATACAAGTATCAAACGATACTGTGAAACCAAACATAAAACAATGTGTGTATCAACCGATAGCACACGAAACAATACAAGTATCAAACGATACTGTGAAACCAAACATAAAACAATGTGTGTATCAACCGATAGCACACGAAACAATACAAGTATCAAACGATACTGTGAAACCAAACATAAAACAATGTGTGTATCAACCGATAGCACACGAAACAATACAAGTATCAACCGATACTATGAAACCAAACATAAAACAATGTGTGTATCAACCGATAGCACACGAAACAATACAAGTATTAAACAATACTGTGAAACCAAACATAAAACAATGTGTGTATCAACCGATAGCACACGAAACAATACAAGTGTCAAACAATACTGTGAAACCAAACATAAAACCCTAGTAACCCGTACCGGTTAGAGGTACGATGGAATACGGTTACTTTCATATTGAATGCTTGAAAGTTACTTCTTGCATTCACTCTCTGCTTTTTGTGCATTAATACTACAATGATTGAGAGCCATCTTTGCCTTATTAACTACAATCTGTATACTCCCCCTTGCTTTCTTGATTGCTATAGCTTTTGCCTTCTCAATCTTCGCTTGTTTTCTCAGACATGCTTCCGCAGCAGTTATCATTCCTTCATTCTAAATCACACAGCGGGAATTGCTTTTCTGTCTTTGCACTTCTTGGCCTCGATTTTGGACATCTTGGTATGATTCATCCTGCAGTTGTGCTTTGCCTAAAAGAACCTAGGTATCTCATGCCCATTGTTGGAAATACTTCTTAGATCTCGGACTAAATGACTCTTCATGATCTACCCACTCCTGTATCCCATGCTGAGATTCGATATATGTACAAGGCAATCTTGGAAGTTTGAAGTGGCTATCCCCTTTCTTTCCAGTTAGCATCTCAGTCTCTATTTGCCCAGAATAACTTTCTGTAGTTTGAGCTATACAAAGAAATTTCTTTATCTTATTATTATAGACTCAGATTTTTTTAATGCAGTCTTATATGGAGAAGGAAACATCACAGAGCCTGCACAGGAATTTTTGTTCATATACGACTGAAAGGTTTCAGTAGGTAGCCCATTCAAGTTATAAAACAAGGCGGAAATTGTATATTTGACCCCCAGGAACGGGAGAGCATTAGAACTTGCTTTGTTGTTATAGTATTTACAGGATAAAAGACAGCTACAACTAGTGGCTAAAGAACCTAAGTTCAAGGGAAGGGAAGTGCAAATAGCTCTATATGACTCTTATAACATTTAATCACAAAGTCATCTTGTCGGTAAAGGATTTTACCATCAAAAAAGACAATACTTTAAGGCTCATCAGGACCAGCTCCAATGGCCTTGATAAAGTGATCCAGGCAGGTGAGGGCTTTATGCTTATTTGTATATCTAGTAAGAGAAACCATAATAACCTCTGTACAATTCAGATTGTCATCTATCCAGCTTTCCGTAATCTTCTCTCCTGGACACATAATAACAGGAGGTGGTAGGGGTCTACCATCAGCACAAATGGCTCCGATAATAGGTATAGATTTTCGATTTCGAGCTTGCCATATACGTTTCCTTTACAGCTTAAGCAGGAATAACCATCTCCCCTCTTGGACAACCAACTCTGACTTCTGATTTCCCCATGTTATAGTTATATTTCGCTTTGTGGAAGTCATACTTTCTGTGTGCATTTTGATCTTCAAAATGGTTCTTCAGATCCTCTTCTATATACATGGTGATTTGCTCTTTTTTGATTGACTTTGTTTTAATTGTAGAAAGACTTGAATTTTTCTTAGGCTATTGATAAAATCATGAAAAGGATAGCTGATTGCAATTCTCTTGCTTGTAATGATAACAAGTTACAGCATACAAAATGGATGATATGACTCCAAGTCCTATTTCCCACCGATTATAGCAGTGCTGATAAACTGCCTTTTCCTGGGCCTTAGTTAATATCAAATTGTAAATACCAGGCCAGTTGAAGGTACTGTGTGAATTTTGCTTTTGGTAATCTTTACAAAGCTGATAGATTCCAATTGCAGAGGCCTTTACTTGAAATCTTTCAACTGCAGTGCTGGCCATCTCTCCAGGTTGCTTCTCTCGCGATTCAATAGGTTGGTCCAACATACCTTTTATTTCTTTATTTTCTGCATTATTGGCTGTCGTATTTTGTTATCAGACGGTATATTCTTATATTGGAAGAGTGGGAGAGAATTAAAGTTCTGAGTTTTGTTGCATGGGAGGGAAATAAGGTCAATAACTAGTGTTATGTAGATTATGTTACATTTGGTTACTCTATGCAATTATAGGCTTTCATCCAGGCAAAAGAAGAAAAAGGTTGGATCACACTTGCTTGAGTATCACACTTAGTGCTCCCGACTATGAGAGATAGTAAAATAGGAGTGGAACCAACTATTTTGTAGTTTCAATCTATACAAAACAGCCAATAAGGGAATTCTCTACTATGGTTAAAGTACTAGTAGAAACGAATGACTTTTTTGTTACTATATCACTTACCTTGTATGGTAAAAACTAGCTAGCTAGCCAGTATAATTTCAGAAGACTACACTCTATACCAACTTTTATACCAAAAATATAATTATTTTTCCTGCAATAGCAATTATAACACTTGGTTTCACCGTTACTCTATAGGTCTAGTCAGAATGCACTAACCTTTCCAACAGAAATTTGTATACTCCAGCATGAAGAGTTTTGTTTAACTTTTAAAAAACTATTTCCAGCTGAATTGACAATTCTAATAGAACTTGTAACAATATATATTACAGGTAGATAATAGTCTCAAATCTAGTTATATATAATAATCTATAATCTACTTTTATTTAAAGCTTAAGTTTAGGACTTCGATAGTTAGAGTTCTCTAATCAAAGAAGTAGGATGAGAGTTAAACTAACTATTATTGTTCCTATTGCAAGAAAGATTATTGCCCTGTTAGTATAAAGGTTAGTAGGGACTTTTACCTTCTAAATCTATATAAAATAAAGAAAGAAATCGAGTTCTAGTATAGGAATGCAATAAGAGACTTTAATAATAATGTTATATGTCTTGAGTACTTTCAAAAAATATTTGAATTTTAAATTAAAAATAAGTATATAAAAGGTATTTATTAAACTCTCAGGGTTATAGTGGATTTTTTGAAGTTATTGAAAACTGGTATACAGGCATAAAGTATATAAAGAATAGTATTTGATAATCTTTAAGGGATTTGATTCGTATATAAATCTTATACTCTTAGAATGTTGTCTAAATTGCTAGATTCTTCTGTTTTATCTACTTGTACATACTTCTCATCTTCTTTAACCTTTAGACAGTTTAGTATTTTCACTAATAAGAACTTATTATACAAACTCATACTAAGGTTGCAACTGGGAGGCTGCAAAGTCCGAAAATTTGCAGGCTTAGTTTTTGGAGGCATTCATCCTGAGTACTCGACAGCTCAATTGTAATTTGTGGCTTAGCACAACCTTGTGACTTAATGATACTGTATGGCTTAAGGTCACTTTGTGGCTCAACATGAATTTGTAGGTTTACAGAATTTTATTGCTGGCAGTTAGTTCTAACTAGAAGATTAAATTAAGATTATGTTTATTTTAATAGAGTATATTATAAGTTTTATTGTGACTTTTTTATATATAATATTTTATTTTACATTTATTTTTCTCAGTTTCACTTGCCATTTAATACCCAGAATTATTATCTTAGTTATCCTTTTTTTATAAGCTTGATTCGGATTTCTCCACTTTACATCTATCTTTACCTGCATCAGAAACACCTGATACGGAGGGTTCTGAGCATGCTTTTTGGCATAATGTATGCGATATAATTGTATTTCTGCTTTCTCAATCTCTGTATCCTATTTCCTTTTGACCATTTACTATACTTCAGAAGTATACAGGACATCAGCTTTTTGTACTTGCCTTTGACTCTGTGCCTTATATCTTGAATCTCTAGCCTACTCCACTGCCTGTGTATCTTCTAAGTATTTCATTGCCAAAGTACCTGATTGTACTCATATCAATCTACCCTGCAGAACAATCTTCTACTTATGCTAAAAGTTTGGTGATAAATCACCAGCACTCATTTGTAATCCATTTGCAGCTTACTTTAGACTTGGGATCACAAGAGGAATATTAGATGAAAATTCATTTGCTCTTAGATTGATGGCCAGTTGTCTGGTAGAAATCAAGGTCTCACATAACTGGTAAATCACAACTTTATGGTTGTAAGGAATAAAACCAGAGTATTGAAATACTGATAGGCTGATTGAGGACTTAAATGTTGGCTCCTGAATAGAGTGAATTTTATCCAAAAACTGATATTTATCAAAATCTGCACAAATGGTCGGACTTCCTACTTCTATAGCTTCAGCATGATAATGCTTATGTGACTGATATACATCTATATCTAACAGTTGTAGTAGGTGGCTAGTGTATGGTGGAAGACAGAAAGTGGTAATATGGTATTTGTCAGAGTAGTTGAGAAACTGTCAAGCACAATGTGACCCGAAGGTATCAAGAAGAAGATACTGACAGCTGCTACTATGACATTTCGCTGAAAATTATTCAAAGTATTATAGCCACTACATTTTGAGGTAACCATTATTGAACCCTATATCTGAGGTTTAGACCAGGTGGTTATCTGGTATAGAAGTAATAGTATATCATGGTTCCAGATGAATAATATTAGACACAATAATTATTGGCTACCAAAGTATACCACTACTACTTGGGGTTTCACAAACTGTAACTAGGGCATGATTTATTAAGCTAGCTATATATGACTGTCAATCAGGACCTCGCGTGATAATGCACTTCTCTCAACCACTCCCGTTATGGAAGCTGGTCTTGTCAAAGTTATACAGGTTGCATGGCTGAATCGTACATTTCCAATATACTCCATTAACCGTTTTGAACCATTCATATATGTTATGTGAGTAGTGTGCATGATTGCAATCAACAGCAATGAGGTGCCGTTTCTGGATAATGTATTCTGGATGATGGCTCAGAAATCTGCGACTCCAATGCGGACTAACAGCCAGTGAGGGCGGAGGTCCCATATAGGTATTTTAAAGAATAGCATTGGCACATCCAGTGACCATTTGCAAATGTACACTAGTGCTAGTAGTATCAAGATAGTCATGGTATTGATAATGCTAGTTGCTGCTCTTCTAACAGCTTTTAGTTTACTCCAGGTCATTCCATTTTAATCTGGAAGCCTTGCTAGCACCAGTATAATTGTCTTTTAGGAACTTCAAACTTGCGGTCAATTGCTGCAATGTTGGGCATAATATTTCCTATATCATTGGAGAAGGTAATAGCAGCATGAATGCAGGCTGCAATATATCTTGATATTATTATCATCATTATTATGTATCATTATGCTTATGGAGCCGTGCAGGCTATGAAGTGGCAACTAACATACCAAAGGCACCACCTAGTACCGTGTCCGAAATTCTATCTCTTGCTATAATTGTAGCAGCTTTTCAGGGGGCACGTCATAGGCCAAGTAATGAAATCCTCCTCTTTGCCTAAAGCCTAACAAATATAGGAAACAAAAGTAAAATCCCTAAACACCCCTGTTGCTCCACTCAGTTACTGCCTGGTGTACGTGAAGGTAAGTGGGATACTCCTTAAAGGTATCCTAGTGATCGTTGCCACAGTTGAGGCATTTGATTGTTGTATGAAGGCCTGGCTTACCCTTGATGAGGTAGCCAGATCTGCCACAAGCGTGGAGGTGAGCTGGGTGTTCCTGAGAACAAATTGCGGAGTGGGGTGTTTTGGTGTATTGCATCGGGTGGTGACCAAATTCCAAGCATCTAGAGCCTTGAGTGTCAGGACCAAAAGAAAGGTAGCCCTCCACCTTAAACTTTCAACCAAAGAGTAAAGAGGCCTCTGCTGAGGGCTTTTGCTGTAGGTTCTTTGCCAGCAATAGTAAGGACCATAGCAGATACTGCTTTGTTGTTGCACTGGGCAGGTGTGGTAAGCCATCTGCAAGGGCAGGAGAGGTGGGTACTAGGATTGAAAGTCTCATTCTCAGTGGGGACTGCATGAAACTGTACAGTTGTGGGGATACTGTCAATGATGACCTTTTGCCAGATCTCATCTCTCCTGAGGCTAGTAGTGGCAGGAATTGTTGCTCTGATTGCTTCCTCAATAGTAAAACAGTGGTTCTGGAGAACAGTGGAGGCAGGAGTGTTATCTTTGGTGATTAGAAGAACATGATAGTTTGGTGTAAACTCGATTGTTGTAAAAAGCTGTTTCATGATTGCTGTGTTGACCGCAAGGTGGATGGTAAGGTAGTTGGTGGTGTCAGGTAGGCCTGTACCATCTCTTTCAATAACAATGGTATAGGCGCATTTTGTCACCAGGGCATCAGGAGGCGTTTTGGACCATGAAGTAGTGGCGCGTTTGACTGGGAATACCTTGACAGCTTTCTGGGCCCAGGTTTGAGTTGCGTGAGTTGGAGTCAGGATGGACCGGTGTTGGGTGTTTGGTTTTAGGAGAGGAAGTTGGGCCTGAAGCTCCGGAACTTGACTGGTAAGGGATGCAACTTGACCCTTCAGGTCCTTTGCCTCTTTAACATGACGCTCTTGAACAACCAGGAGGTGGGTCTCCATAGCCTTGCCCAAGTTAGCTAGAGAGTTGTATCTATCAATCACTTGGTTGAGATTCTCATGCAATTCATCAACATCAGAGGAGAGGTCTTTTGTGGTGTATTGTCGACCCGCTTGGCGCTGTTGAACTGTTTCCACAGTGTTGACCGGGGATGGGGTCCCCTCTTGCATCTGAATGTCATCAGGGGAAGTTGTATGAGGGTGTTAGGTCAGTGCAAAGGGGGCTACAAGAGGGCTTACAGCCCTCCTGGCTCTGCCTCTAGGCCTAGGAGGCATCAAAGGAGTAGGATAAGAGACTCAGTTGATAAATGGTGATGGAAAACAAATAGTAGCAGATGATTTGTTGTTGAAAAGTCTTTAAAAGAGCAGCCGAAGCAGTGAGAAAAGGTTGTTGACCATTGAGGTGAAAGCTCGGCGAAAATTTTGCTCCCTTTTATTCTTTTACAGTGGTTGTAATGGCAACAGAGTCAATATATCTTGATATGGCTCAACACATTGGGTTAGAGGAATGATAGTAGATGAAGATAACATGACTGCTAGTATGATATGAGAGAAGTGCAAGGCAAATGAGCTGGATTTAAATTTTGGGGGAAGAACTATATAGAACTACTTAAATAGTTTTTGATTTGATCTTTTATGAAGTCCTGAAATAATATTGCACTGCAAATTTGTCTTTAGCTATTGATGGACATTGAGATTACAAGTCACTATCACCTGCAAAATTGTATAAAGCCATGAAGTGGCATTAATCTGCATTATTATATGGCGCCAAAAAGTGACATTAAGCTGCAAAGTTGGACCAAGCTAGAAATTGACCCGGAGCTCCAAGTTAAAATTGTGCTATTGGTCACTCAAGATGAGTGCCCCCGAAAACTGAACCTGACAATTTTTGCCAGTTACAGTGCCTGAGCTGTAATCTTGTCATAAGTATAAGGTAAATAAACTCTGCATACTATGTTGCAAGCAGTGGTGGGGGTGGAAGATTGGGTATGTCATGGAAGATTCAGAACGGAACATTGGAGAAACTGGTTTAGGCTTTCGCACTATAAGTTACGGTTAGGGTCATGGGGTCTGATACAACTCACAGTTGTAAGAGGTTAGTAGGTTATAATTAGTGAATTCATTGGAACGACCCGCAGTTATGAGTCATGCAATGTAATAACCTTTACACATGGCTCTGTTGGTTAGTCATGCGTTTGATGCATATGATGCCCTTATCAAACGTAACCAGGACTGGTGATACAGGGGGGTAACTAGGTTAGGCTTGACTTGAAGAGTAAGTATAAAAGAGTCTGCTAGGACCTAGGAGGATGGGCTCTTCATCCTACCATCTTTGTCTCTTCTTGCCTATACTTTTAGTCCTCTACTCCTGGCCTGCAAGACTGCGTTGCACACTATAATGGGTAGGGTCCATGCATGGTGAAGGGCAGAGGGTCCAAGACTCAGCATAGTAGGCTGGACAAGAGGGAGGGATGGGTAGACAAACAAGACATGTTTGTATCAAGTCTTAAGGTGTTGCAGTACAGGGTCGGAGACATAAGTGTCAGGGTTCATAGGTTCCAGTGATGCAAAGAAGGAACACAACTGTAATTCCAAAGTACAGGTGAACCCAAGAAATTACCAAGTTGTATAAGGAAAGTAAATCTCAGAGAGGCATACCTGTTTATATGATAAAGGGAAATCATACACTTATGAATCTCAATACCTCTAACCTCTTTCCTGGGTAGAGCTCTAATCTTGTGTCAGTTTCCCTTTTTTTTTTTTTTTTTTAACCCATTTCCTTTGCTTATTAAGTAGGTGCAAAGAACATATTCACCGTTAACAGGATAGCAATAAAAACCTCCCGCCATAGTCCACCAACCCGGAAGAAGCCGCCTGGAGAGAAGTCTTGGAGGTAGAAAAACCAAGACCCCCAGTGATGGAGCTGAAGACAGTTAACCCAACACCTCCATAGATGGGCAGCAAATAAGGAAAGCCCCTTGACAGTGAGACAACAGTTAGATCCCCACAATTAAAAACCCCGAGACCCTGAAAGAAGCAGTACAGCCCTACACTCTGCTACCCCGAAAGCAAATGCCTTGTATCCAGGGCCTGACCCCGTGAAAACCGTAACCCTACCATGGTATGGAGCAGGGGAAACGTGAGGGAGTCCCAGCAGGGCAAGGTCGAAAGGTGGACAACAGGTGCGTAAAGTCCCGAGCGGTCAAGGCTGAAAGCAACGAACCCCGTGGGAGGAGTACGGGCCACGCCATGTGGCAGGCGAGGCTGACCCCATGCCCACTGTAACACAGAATAAATAGCTGTAAGGTGCTAGCTAAGATGTGAATGACTTCCACAATAATGAAAGCCAGAGCCAGTAGGAGATGACAGAGGGGATGGCAGGCTAGCAGAGAGGATGCCAGCTGAGGAGGCGGGGTGATTCCACAAGGTGGCATTAGAGGCAAACTGAGAAGAGGCCAGCGAAAGATGGCGTGGAGTAAGTGGATCAAAGAGATTCTGAATGGTGCAGGGGTAGGGCCCCAAGGACACGGGCAGTAGTGTGCCAGCCGACCTGAGGGGACACAAAGGGAGAAGGCCCAAACCGGGTGAGGCGTAGCCAACGATGCAGCAGCAGGCTGGAACTGGGGTCACATGGGCGAGCCATCCCCCCGGGCAAGGCATGATGTATTGCCACTTCTCTCATGTAGTCCCTGGTTCTCCGAGAGAAAGTGGCGGTTAGTCCATAGGATACCACCACCATGCCATGCAGGGAGGAAGGGAGGCCTGTGATAGTGCAGAAGACCACTAGGCCAACTGACCGTCAGACCATCCCCTCCCTGAAGAAAGATGACCGTGCAAATTCTAAGCGAGCCTGGTAAAAGCGGGGTAAAGAGGGGAAGAGGGCATCATGAGAGCACGCAGGAGACAAAAGGGGGCCCCCAGGAGCCAGAAGAGCAACCTAAGGAGGGGGAAGAGAAAAAACAGCCCCAACGAGGGAAACGGATAGAGTAGCAGGGGCCTGCACCACCCCAGCCGGGGGGGGTACAGGACCAAAAAAGTGGTAATAGTACTCTGGTGTTGTGTTGTTCCGGAATAGGAAATATTTTTCAAGGACCAGAGTTGCAACGGAGACGGGGGATGTTCCCTCAGTTTTCTTGTAGGTCCATTACACAAAACCTTGGCTAAAGACTACTTACTATCATGATGCAACCGCCTCAACTCAGATCTCCATAGGTGTAACACACACCCCAATACCATTGGACTGCTGCCCGGTGGCCATGATACTATCTCCCCTCCACTGTGCTGCAGCCCTCTGAGGTGCGTGTTTGTGATTCAGAAAGAGGGCCTGCCTTATGTGAATTGCTGCAGTAGAACGCGTCGATTATCAGCACCCCATTAACAGTCGCTGGTGGTTCCCACAGAGCTTGCACACATCCCCTCCCTCTAATGATGTATCTTAACCACTCCCACACGATTTTGGCATCTGCAATGCCTTCCAACAGGTATTCTGCTTCTCCATCAACCTCGACCAGTGGCAGGGGTAGTATAATTTGTTATTGCACGAGATTGTTGTCTGGATGTCCTTGCAAGCAAACCTACCACATGTCCTGTAACCTGGTCAAGTCAGCGAGATAAAAACGGAAGGCATAAGTGTCTCTCTGAGGGTCTACCAGGTAGGGGCTGAGACATTTGTCCTCCCGCTTCTGGGAGGGGTGGCGGGTTCTGATGTTTCTGGCATTCTGCCATACTTGGTTTGCGATCCTAAAGTGAAAGGCTAGCAGGTATCCTCCAGCAGTGTACCACACCTTAACGATTTTGGGCATCGGCGATCCGAGAATAAAGTTGCCCGTGGATATTTTTTAGGCACAGAGCGAACTCCGCAGACTCTGACACCTGCTAAGGTTCCTGCAAGGGATTGAGGAAGTCCATCCCAGTATTGCAACAATGGTTGGCAATGAACGTGGACAGGCCAGTAGAGTCAGAGGCATGGTTGTTGGCCAGAAATCCTGCCATAGTATCTCCAAGGGACCAATCATATAGTTGGTGGTTGATGGAGGGAAGCCGGTATTATTCCATGATGGCCTTTATCCCTTTAGTCTAGCTGCAGGTCTCCGGGATAGAATACGGTTGAGAGATCTCCAGACCCCTGCAGGTGATCACAAACCACTTGCCCGAATTCTGAGATAAACTCATTGGCACAGTCGCAGTTCATGGTGGTAGAGAGACTGTGCTGTTTGCACTCAGGAGTAAGGTACTATTTGGCTAATGTGAGAGCATGGCTCACGATTCAGAAGGGGATCAAGTAGCACCCCTTGCTTAACCTAACTACCATGACTAGGACAGCAATTTTGCCCCTGACTCTACAGTAGGCCAGTAACAAAATCCAGCGAGACATATTCCAAAGGCTTCTTAGGAATAGAGGGAAGAAGCAGTATGCCAAATAGGGCATAGCGGGATGTGTGGCTCCTCTGTCCTGTGTTACAGTGTTTCATAAAACAACTTATGTCGTGATGCATGCCAGGACGGTAAAGGTGATATAAATCCATTTAGTAAGTTTGGTCTCCACCACGATACCCTGCAGCCGGGTAGTCATTGGCTTACAGAATTTGTCACCATCGCAGTACTTTATTGTAGGGGATATATAGGCAATCCCAGAACAGCATCCAGTTCTTCTTACTACACTATTTCCCTAGTAATATGAGAAGTGAATGGCGCTCATCCTCGTCCAAGACTTGTAGGATCTCTTTGGCGGTCCAGTCAGTGTCATATGCTACTTACCAAAGATTTTCCAAGGAAGACCCTCCCTTGGCAAGCGTGATGCTTGTTAACAAACCTATTGAATGAGGTTTCAATACTGACTGCATCAGGTATTCTTGCTACTGCACTTTTTCCGCTTCAATTAGTTCTTGTATTCGAGTCTGGGTGTCCACTTTTCCATTTAACCTTCCCAGCAGGGACTCAATATCGTCGTCAAGTTCTATAAGAAACTCTGACTACCAGGCTTACCTATGGTTGAATAGGCATTTGGTAGAAAAGTATTTAAACTTGGCATAAACAGTCAGAATCGTGACTTTCGGGCTGATTAGGTAACATCTCCACTTCTCAACAGCCAATACTACTATGACTAGTTCCTTATTATAATAGCCATAGTTGTATTTAGAAGGGGCATACTTTCGGGAGTAAAAGGAGACACAATGGAGTACTTCCTAGTCATCTTGTTGGTGCATAGCCCCAGTGTATATGAAGTCCGAGGCATCAGTTACAATAACTACTTCTTTGAGAAAATCATAGTGGGCCAGGCCTGGAGCTGTGGTAAATGCCATTTTGAGCTCATCAAAGGCTTGCTAGCATTCAGGTATCTAGGCCCAAGGCTGGTTCTTTTTGGTAAGTGCCATAGGAGGTTGGGCAAAACAGGAATAGGCGTTAATAAAGTGACAGTAGAAGTTGCCAAACCCTAAGCAGGTGCACATATCCCGTACCCATTCTGGTATATACCAGATAGTAATGTTCACTACCTTGGCATTATCCTTGCAGATGTCTAGAGTCATTATAACAAATCCCAGGTACTCAACTTGGTCCACATGGAATTCAGCCTTTTGAGGTTTAACTTGCAGTTAGGCATTAGCTGGGGCTTTCACCACCTAGCAAACATGTTTAACATATTCTTCTTCCGTTTTGCTATAAATTGCGATGTCATCCTGTGGGCTGTTCAGAAGTTGTCTTAGCTTGGGTGTAGGTCCTTGTTGTTGTATGCTCAGAAAGGGGCAGGGGTATTGGTGAGGCCAAAGGGTACAACCTTGAACTTGTATAAGCTGTACCAGAGGTAGAAAGGAGGCTTTCGCACTTGCCCTTCCTTCCTGCGTATCAGGTTGTATACTTCACGAATATTCTGCTTGGTGTAGATCCTCTCCTTCCAGATTTGTATGAACATTTTGGTTAGTCGTGGTAGCGGTCTACTGTCCTCCCTTGGTCGCTTGTTCAATACCGAATAGTCCATATACAATCCCAAGGACCCAGACTACGTTTTTATGAACATGACAGGGGAAGTGGCTGGTGACATAGGGTATAGGATGAAGTGCTTTTTGTGATTATTCCTGGGCCAATCCCACATTGCCCCTAGCTGTAGAGAGGACAAGTTGTACAGCAGCTGCAAGAGACGTTTGAAACCTAGTAGCAGAGAAATGGTGGAGTTATCTACTCGCTGTGATCATAATTGGTTGTTTTCCTGTTCCAGGAACAGGAACATGGTTTCCTAGTATTTCGGAGGGACAATGTCTTGGACTTTTTGTTTCTCAGGTCTCTTGTCACACAAGACTTGTTCACCGGTAGAGGCTTCAGGAATGTGGTCAATGTCTTCGTCTACCCCTCGGATTCCAGTCATGTCAGGGGGGCCGTTTTCTTGACAATCATCAGACTAAAAGGTAATAGTATTGCTAGCAAAGCATGTTGTCTAGTTCCGCAATTTTAGCCAAGGGATGCCAAGGGTCAAGGGGTACCCAGCTAGTTTGATAGTAAAAGCTTGTAGGGCTTCTTGGTAGCTATTGATATTGCGCTCGATCTGTGTCAGTTGGGTAATAGCACTGAAGCTGATTGGTCTTATGTCTATTACTACCAATTGAATAGTTTCTTTCAATTTGAACAAGGGGAGGTGGTGTCAGCAGACTTTTCTTTTTTTTTTTTTTTTTTTTTTTTTTTTT